>SCDZ01000541.1:78607-118445 GCA_004143845.1 Drosophila lacertosa | reverse complement strand
AATAAATAAATAAATAAATAAATAAATAAATAAATAAATAAATAAATAAATAAATAAATAAATAAATAAATAAATAAATAAATAAATAAATGAATGAATAAATGAATTAAATTAAAAATCAATATAAATAAGTATGCAAAAAATCAATAAAAAAATAAATAAGGAGAATGTTATCAAGAATTCATCTGGAAATCTATAAACGTAGCCAAAATCAATAACTGAGAAATATGCATAGATTATATCTATTTTAAACGGTCCAAATAGGCGTTTTTAAGCATATCTATATACTTCATCAGACTATATATATACGACTATATGTTTCAAATATTATTGTCTTGTTTAAATTGCGTCTACAAAAATTGCCTTTATGCAACAAATTAAACATTGCCGAAAAACAATTTTGTCTTTTCACCTCGTCAATGCATATGAAGAGTTCTTTAGCCAGGGCTGCCCAACTAGAAGATACACTGCATACCAAAATCAATCTTGCTGTTCTTAAGATCAGTGAAATTAAGAAACTATTAAACATTCCATAACTTTATCTTTATTCACATTGAAATTGGGATTCTTTGTGCATAAATTATTTAGTATATATTTGATCAGCCTAACCTGTCACTTAGTTAATAAAAACACACTTGGAGTGTTCTGTCAAAATACTTTTAATATGATATAAAGCAGTTGAAAGAGGAAAGCTTCCAAATTGTTTTAAGTAAAGATCACAAATAAGCTAATTACCATTTTCCATTTAAGTTATAGTTGGCAAATGATTTGACTTAGCCACTATTGGCCACAAAACAGAAAAAGGCCAACAACTGATTTTAGTCTGGTTTTTTTTATTTGGTGCTTTTTGGCAATGGCAAAGTAAGAGTCAAAAATATGCGCGCAACGAATTTTTTAACGTTTTTATTTTGCTGTTTCTCGTTGTACGAATTCAATTTGCGACTGGCAAGGATGTGGGAAGAGGGGGTGGGGGGCAGTATCCTGCAGGAGTGAAACACCTCGCTGCCTGCAGTGTCGCGGCAAATGTCATAAAAATATGCGACATTTCGTTTTTATCGCTTTTGAAAAACTTTATTCTTGGCGTTTTCTGTTCCAACTCCCACCAGCAAATTTTCCTTTCTGGGCTTTGGTTTCTGCTTTCTACTTTCTACTTTCTGCTCCCTGTTCGATTTGTATATTTTTTTATTTACAGTGGCAATTTCTTTGTTTTAAACAAGCAGCGCATTGCTTTTTATTTCTGCCGCTCGATTGGCGATTGGAAAGCGCCCGATTGGCTGCGATTTGGATGGACTGCCACGAAAGGAGGGGAGCTTAAACTAGGCACAGTGGACTGGAGGTGATAAATACATAACGAAATTGAATTAAGCTTATTGAAAATTCAGCTCTGTCTCTCGCTCTCTCTCTCTATCTTCCTCTCTCTTTGATAATTATTGCATACATATTTTATTATTAAGTCTAACAAAAAATAAAAGTTGCTTAGTGTTTAGCTTCAGTTAAGAGTGGAGCTACAATCGTGAACTGACTTTATTCGTACAAAATTCTTTTTATATAGCTAACATGAGAATCTTATTCTATCTATCTTTATCTTCATTTCTACCAACAAAATATTTCGAATTAAAAGTACTGACAATGAGTTAAGTTAATTTAAACATTTTATGTCTAATGTAAGTATTTATAGTATTCCTTATGATTATATTCGGGTTTCTAAGGCTCATTTATAAGAGACTGCATCTATAAAGATACGAGTGTTCAATCCTGAACACTTTGTCTAAACTATATGAAGTTATTAATATTATTATTAAGTTAATATATATAAAATTTATGTTCTATTTTTGTGTTTGCGTATTTTAGATAAAGGGTAGTTAAAGCATTTTTTTTGATTACGTTTTTTTAATTGTACTTATTTTTTATTAATCGGTAAGGACTTTATTATTTTCTTATTATATACAAAAACTTAAATTAAGCTTATAAGCTAACTTTCAAGTTCAACTTAGTCTATTGGCTAAATTATGCTTAGGATTAGGCGTAATTAAATTTTTTTATTCTTTAGAAAGGATTTAATTATATATATATTTAATTATTATATACAACAGCTTAAAATAAACTACCTTTCAAAATTAACTTTAGTAATGCTAAAAACTTGTATGTATATTTTTTTTAGGGACCTTTAAAATCTATGAATATAGCTTTAATAGATTATATAATTAATCGATTTGTCACGCTTCAGATGTTGTCGACAAAAAGTTGTTTTAAACGAATATTAAAATAGGTGATCAGTAATCTATCTGAGAAACTTTTAGTAGCTAAGGTCAAAACTAAGTAAGATATGCATATTACATTAATTTGACATTGATCAATGGACGTACGCTAAAAAATTGAATGAATGATTTTTAGTTGAGTATATAATAATTAATATCTATTGATCGAAATCTATATAAGGCTACTACTTTAAACTAAGAGAAATATGTACACGAAATCTTTTTGATATTCTCCCAGTAAACATATATGAAAACTTTATTTGTACGATCTTAAGAGAAGATCATCAGTAATCTGTCTGTAGCTGAAGTCAAAACTGAGAGAGATATGATAACTTAATCAATTTGGAGGAGCTTAACAGAAATTTGTTTTAATAAAGCTGAAAAATAAGAAGACAAAAGTAATCTGTAAAAAAAAACTGAATATATTTCTAGCTGTAAAGCAGACTGAGAAATATAGAGCAAATAGCTTCGCCATGGTAAAGAAACTGATCTTTGAAAACAAGCATATATTTACAATTACGTTTAAAGCTTCGAAAAAAGAGAATTAAAACTAAATTTAGTGAAAAGATGTTAATAAAAAATCGTTTGCCAAATAAAAAATTTGTACTTTTTGCACGTGTTTGTCCCACTGTACGACTGCCGGCGTCCCACTGTGATAAGGAACTCACTCCAGCGAGTTAAACATCATCAACAACATGGCTGTCCCGCCTCGAATGGGCACTCGAGGAAAACAGCTTTTGCGCGTCGCCATAAAATGCAAGTGGTCAGAAGGCGAGCGACAGAGAGGAAAGCAAATCGGAAAATGAAAAACGAAGGAAAACAATTAAATGCCAAGCGGCAGCCGTCGTTGGGCCAAAAGCAAAAGCAAAAGAAAACAAGCGAATAAACTTGGTAGCTGCATTTGCGACACGTCGAAAAGCGTCAGCGCCAATGGGGCAACTCAGTTTAATTGAAATCAAGTTGTGGCCAGGGGCGAGGCCGAGGGCGTGGCATGTGGGCGGGGTCAGGCTTGCAAATCGAATGGAAATGCCAAAAACGTATTCGAAAATCGACAGCAAAAGTAATTGAAATTGTATGAGCAACAATGTGAGGCAAGCAGAAACTGGTGGCAGTGGCAGCAACGAGTGGACGCGTCCTCTGCACATAAATTGGCAACAGGACCTCACTGCGCCAGAAATCAAATGGACCAACTTTTGACTAAAGGCTGCCGAAATATACACTAATAAAAACTTGTTTCTCCAATGAAAAAGACCGAAGTATATGACAATAAGTTAGTTTATTTGCTTCTGATTTAAATCAATTTTAAAAAATCCAATGATACTCAAAGTACTCAAATTTAAGTAGGATAAAGAACTGTCTACCTAATAAAAGGGATATGGGTTTAAATTCCAAACAAGTTTTTAAAATTTTATAAAGGTCTTTATTTCAATAAAATTTAATTCTAATACTTTATACTATAATTAAGTAAAGTTCTGTCACAAGCAGCTTAACAAAGTGAATATTTCCTTAGTCAAAAAAAAAAAAAATGTAGAAGTTTTTCAGGCCTTGGCACTTTTCTTTTTTATATGGCGCACCCACACACACTTTATAAGTGTAGAAAAATTTATGAGGCATGTTAGGGAAATTAAAATTGCCAGCTTCTTAAGCTGATTAGCTTTGGCAAAGAAATTGCTTTGCTTTTAATTACTGCGGCAGAAAAACACTCGACGCTGCTGCTATTCAAATTGTGATTCATTTAAAGGCAATTTGCAAATTGTTTTCTAAGCGCACGAACCCAACAATATTGCAAAGTGTCAGCAGAATAAACGCTGACAATAAATAAAAATGGAAAATGATTGAAACATGTGTCCTTTGATATGCGATACACGTCCCACATCCTGCCAACCCTGCACATCCTGTTGTTATTTCCACTTTACGCGCTGTCAATAGCCGAGGAAATGTAAACAAATAGGAAAGCAATCAGAGACGAGACATTTTCCTCGTCTAAACGTGAAGTGCGCACAAAAGTATGCAATAAAAAAGATGCTTGGAAATGCAAGCAATTGTTTTGACGAGTATTATGTGAGGATAACATAATATATATGTATATATATGTATGTACATATAGATGTGCTAAAGGGACGCATAAAATGTCTACTTAATGTTGAATTTGTTTTGTTAAGGCATAAAGTTGTAGACGTGAGAAGCTAAGCTATTAATTTGTTAGAGCTTTTCATTAAAACATATATATTAAAGGAATCTAAATTGTTAACGTGAACTTAGATTAAATGTGATATGAGCTATTTATTTATATATAAGCTGTAGCTAAATGCAGTAGCTAAAATGTTGTACACAGATCGTTTATAACTAAAATAATAATTATTTCAACAATTAAAGCAAAGTTAAAAATAAAATGCTTATCTGATATAAGTTGACAAGTATATGAATAAATTAAGTGAAGTGAAATAAATGTTAAATATGTAAATCTGTATATAAAGCTTAAGTTAAAGTGTATTGAGATTAGTGAATGGGCTAAGTAGTTATATATTAATATAGTCGATATATATGTATATGTATATTGTTTCTTGACAATAAAATATATGCTCAGTCACCTGACCCAAATCCAATTGTCCAGGAAGAGTGATTACTCAATTAATCCTTTTATCTCGTAGATGTGCTGAAGTTTTGATAAAATATTGTTACACTCCCAAATATTAAAATTATTAAAAAGAAATATAAATATGGCAATTTTTCGAAGTTTGTCAAATTGGGACTGAATTTTACTTGTATTTTTATTTCCATGCCGAAAACCTCAAATTGAATTTAAATTAAATTTTGTTGATAATTGACTTAAAATAAAGTCTTCTTTGTTGTTAATAATGAAAGTTAATTATATTTATTTTTAAGAAAAGATAAAAAAATTCAAGTCATTCTGAATAAAATATATAAAGTTAAAGAAAAACAAAAAATGCGTTTCTAATATTTTTTTCAGTCGTATATAAGTATGATAGAATATTAATTTAAATAGTTTTAAAATAACAAGTTTAAGTTAAGTTTCTATTGTTGTTACTTATTGAAGTCTATTTTGTCCATGTTGTATAAGCAATCAGGAGCTTACTTTTTTATTATTTAATTATTTAAATTAAGTGTACAATAAACATCTTTAACCAAACACTGAGATATGCAAATTCTCGTTGATTAGTTAGCAAACAGTTGCTCAAAACAAAAACTGATCAAGTTAAAACTTAAATTGCACAGTTAGTGTTATTTTCTCCCCCCACTTTACCCTTTTTGCCCCCACCCTTACCCTCTTTTCTGCTTACTCCCACTCTGCAGATAAGCCAAAGCACATCAATATCAATAGCCCATACAATGACAAGCCCAACTAATACCGTATTGATTGCTTATCAATAACGGGACCCTCGCGTGGCACGTTTTACCTTTGGCCAAGCATTTGCACCACATAACTTGGCATCAGTCGTTGGCTTCGTTGAAGTATAAAAGGGTTTTATGACCTGTTTGACAAAAAACCCAAACAGAAAATAATATTTTTTTATAGCTAGTGGGGGAGACGAAAAAAATAAAAATATAGAACCCGAACAAACATTAATTTGTAACGCACGTTTGGCCAATTTTGGGTTTTACAATTTGCTTTTTCTTTTGACCATGCCAAAACCAACAGCATATATATATATATATATATATGTATATACCCCAATGACCGCATAACGAGCCGAAATCAATTTGCCACGTTGATAAGGCTAGGCTGCAACCCTTTTCTGGGGGTTGGCCCTGTCATAGCCGGGATTTATAGATATTAAATTAGACAAGATTTTAACGCGCACGTAACTTTGACATACATCAAATCCCGCCAAAGCCCCCCAAACGACTTAGCCTTGAGTAATAACCTGAACAAAAAAAAAAAAGACCAAAAAAAAAAAATAGGAAGAAAAACAATAACAAAAAATGCAAATTGCATGCCAAATGTTGAGATTTTCTTTTGTTTGGCTTTCACTTGTGCTGACCATTCAAATATTGTTGCACACATGTGACCCAACTTGGCCCCAATTTCATTCTGCAATCGCATTATTATAATACACAATAATAATAATAATAATAATAATAATATCAATAACAACAATAACACTAAGCAGCAAGGCAAATTTGCATTAGGTGTGAAACGGAAACTTTTGCGATTGGTCAACTCGGACTTTGGCAGCTGCTCCTGCAGGGACAGCGACAGGGAATCAAATTTTGAAAGGATTATTGGCCGAGCATTGCTTTCAATCAGGACGACGCTGAGGGTTGTATTTGTTTGTACTACGATTTAAGTGGGTCTCTGTGTGTGTGTGTGTGTTTCGTAGTGTGTGTGTGTGTGTGTGTTTTTGTTACGTGTCTAAATAATCATTGCTTACCTTAAAAGTCGCTTAACAATGAGCATCAATAAAGCATTTAGCTTATTAAAGTAATATTATTTAAGCTGTCTGTAGTTAACAAATCCTATAAAAATCTATTCATTTCATTTTGTGTAAAATACCAAAAAGTTTCCTTCTTTAATAACTATAAAGTTTTTCTTCACTATTACTATTATTACTATTATTACTATTATTATTACTTTCTTTTTATTAAGTAAGTAACATCTAGGTATCTATATAATAAAAAGTTGACAAATTATGTACACATCCAAGTTAATAAAGCAAACAATTATTTATTAAAAATAAAAATATTGGTATTAAAGTATTTTGTAAATACGAAATTGAAAGAACTATTGAGTTTTATAATTTTTTAAAAATGATGAAATTTAATTATTAATTTAATAAGAATAAAAATAGGTAAAGAAATATAGTTGAAAAATCTTTTAACCCATCGGTAATTTATGTTTGTGTGCAATATATTAATAAAAAAAATTAAAAATATATAATTAAAAAGAAGAAGAAGCAGCCGACTTATATATAGAGTAGTGTCCTGATAATTCGAAATGGCCAAAGGACTGCATTTTTACTAATTACACGTAGGGGGATTCCCAAATAACGGGGCTCAAAAAAGAAAAATTCAAACTGATATTGAACTTTTTTGGAAGTAAACAAATCAATATAAATACTTTAATTTGTTCGTCTTAAATACAAAAGGAATATTAAAGTATATGAAATTACATTTTTAACGTTTTTTCGGATCGATACAAAACTTTAATTTAGAAGATCTTGAATATTCTTTGCGTGCAAATAAAAAAACTTCGAATTATCAAGGGGATCAAAATGTATATCATTTTTTAAGGACATTTTTTCTAGGGCAGTTTTTACAGATCATTAAGATTTTCGAATTAGCCGGCGACAAATTGTCAGGATTCCACTGTTTATGTTAGTAAAAATATTAAGTGTTTTTTTTTTTAAATCATTATCAAAAAATTGAATACTAAAAATAAGCTACCACTAATATTTTTATTTAAAATAATGTTCTCTTAATCCGAAATAAGGTATTTAAATATAATTTCTATAATTATTCGGATTACCTTAACCTGAATTTAAAAAATAGAGAAATATAATTAAGTTAAGTTATTAAATTGACGTTTTTCAGTTAAACTCTTTAATAGTTCATTTGGATGAATATAAATATAGTTAATCTTTTATAGTTATAGTGAGTTCAAAAATATTGTAAAATATATATATTAAATTTAAGACTTAAAAAAGTAATTGGGTTTATATAATAACGCTTGTGGCAACGAACATCTTAAGTTTTTATTAAAATATGAAGCCGCTGCAAAGTCATCTGTAAGCATATAATATTAAATTATCTTATATTATCTTAACCTGAATTTCATTCTCTTCTCTTTGTGTTTCTTTTAGCTATGAGTAACTTTTTCCCTAATAACTTCTGTGCATTGTTAGGGTCCGAATTTTTGTACAATTGCCACTCGAACAAAAGAGCCATAAATACCAGCGTAGAGCTCAGCTCCGTAACGGCCAGCTACCAACTGGATGCTGCATTGTGTCCCACTGTCAGTTTACAGTTTAATGAACTATGTGGCCGAGAGATTCAGTTTGTGGCCGTCAGCATTAACCATGGCTATTTAGCTCGTTGGTTGATTTTAGTGGCAACATGTGAAAAAAAATGGGGGGCTCACAAATTATTTATTAATTACCCGCTTTTTTTGGGCCTGGTTTGATCAACTTTGGGCCAACTGGGGAGATATTCTAAAAACTATTCTCTGCTTATCGCTGTTGTCATTTCTTGTGATTTTCCAGTGTTGTTTTTTGCGCAATAAAACAATAAATCAATCAACGTTAGGGTTTATTCGTTTTGTGCGTTGTTTCGTTATCTTTTTTCAACTTTTTAGTGGCTCGTTGGGTTCTTTTTTATATGCCTGCTGGTAGTTGTGGGTATTTATGAGTGGAAAGAAAAGTTACATAGTTTGCTGGAGATCTGTTAAGTACGATAATCTGCCAAGACTTGGCGTATGCATAAATTTATATTGAATTGTAGCAAAGATCAAAGTTAAACATGCTGGGCAAATAAAACTGAGCCTTGGTATTTGAATGCATACACTACACACACAGAGCATATATGTTCATATATATACATAGATAATAAAGTCTATTAAATGGAGAAAAACAGTGTCGCAATCAACAGCAACAGCTGTGGTGGGCAAACGTTTTTAAGCTGCTCACAATTCGAGCGAGTTTGAGTAAAACTTAAAAACTCACCACTCAATTCGCGCTCATTGCTTGCACACGTACGTGCGTATGTATGAGAAGGGTGATAAACAATGGCGGCTGTAGCGCTCTCCCGTTCTCTCTTTTGGCAGTGGGCGTGGCCTAAGCGACGCTGTTTCGTTGCCATTGCGTTCCACTTGATTGCGTTGTTGTTGCTCTTTTGTGTGTAAGTAAATTAAAATTGTGTAGTTTATTATTAAATGAAGCGCATTTTTGTGCTTGTATGCGTATCTTTGCTTTCTGCATGTGTGTGTGTGTGTTTGTTGCTGTACATATGGGAATTGTAAATCGCTTGTCGTTTCTGGCACAGTCACATAATAATATTGAAATGTTAATTAGCGTATTAATTAAGTTTTTATTTTATTTGCTTGCATTCGAATGCTGATCAAGGGGCGGGTGCGCAATTTGTTTTAAATTGCGTTCGGGCAAGCGGTAAAACGAAACAAATGTGCGTAATTTCAGATAATTTATTAAATATATCGCTTCTTTTTTTATTATTATTTTCCAGTTTACATATAATTGTTATATACAACAGTTGTCAAAAGTCTAAATATTATAAATTCATTTTGATTTTATCCAATTCTATGTTTTTACAATTCTCCAATTTTACTTCATTTACTTTTGTCAGTATATCACATTTATTTCCATTTCCATTATTTGCATTTATTTTTGTCAATGAGCAAATTTTAATTATTTAAATTAAATAACCTCAAGCAGAAAAAACTGTTATTCAATCCCTGCCAGCGACAGCTTCACTTAATATTTATAGCTTTTTAAACAAATAAACAGCATTCACAGCCAGGCCGCGCCTCAAGCAGAGGCCACCCACCAGCAGCAACAATAACAACAACAACAACAACAACAGCAGCAGCAGAAGCAGCAGCAGCAGCTCAAATGCACTCAACCACACACACACACACACACACATACACGCACACTACTCTCTCGCATGTACAAGCAACTCTCAGTGCTGAAAACGCAACCAGTCCAGTTCCAGCTCCAATCCAATCCGAAATAGTTGATTTTAATGATGTACATAATAAAATTCCCATTCGTTTTGTGCCAATGCCAATGCGTTCCAGCCTTACTGCATGTTTACACTGATTGCGCGCACACACATACACACACACACACATGCGAGCGCATACACTGATTTACTAAAGCGCAAATGAAACAGTTGCGCCTGTGCGCTCTGGCTCGCTCTAACGCTCTGGCGCTGGGATGCTGCGACCTGACTGAGTGGAAAAGAGCAACAACAGGGTTGCTCAGATGACGGCGACTGTTTCTGCTGCTGCCGCCGCCGCTGCTGAGATTGCTTCGGTCGAGTCCATTTCGAAATCATTCGTTAGTCTTAGGCCTAAACGAGCGGACACGCGCGCGTCTGACTTTGGCAAGTGCACAAGTTCCCGAAATCTCGTGATCTTAGTTTGTTTGGTGTTTTAATTGAAACAGACAAAAAAAAAAAAATAAAAAATAAATAAACGACTATTTGAATTATCGCCAGCAAAGAACCGAACCGAACCTAACCGAACAAAGTGAAGTTCGCCTCAGACACTTCAGGCTGTTTTTGCGTTTTTTTTTGCAAGTGCCACACGTTTTTATTGAAATTCCCAAGCTGGGTAGTCCATTCCTGCACACTACGCCCGCGGGTGGCAGCTGCAGCAGCAACAACCCATCCCCCACGCCGCACAGCACGGCCGCCAAACACCTAGCCCAGACCTTTCAGCTGTCGGCCAACTCAGCCTTCAATCTCGCCCTGCCGCCCAGCTTCTACCATCGCCTGCCCGCAGACACCACCGGCCCCAGCCCGGCTAGCGCCTCCCTGCCGGAGTCGCACTCCTCCCTTGACTACGTACACTCGCCCGGCACCGATCCGGACATGGATCTCATCAATCCCTATATGCGGCATCACAGCTTCGCCGCCGCCGCCCAGAGCAGCCCGCCGTCGGCTGCCCAGCGTCATCACCTGGCCGCAGCCGCTGCCGCCGGGCTGAGCAACGGTTTCGCCGACGTGCACGCACACGCGATGGCCGCGGCGGACTATCAGCAACAGTTGGCCGACTATCACAGCGCGGCCGCAGCGGCGGCGGCCTACGCCAACAGCACCAGCAGCAACAACAACAACAACAGTCCTCTGATGCTGCTGAAGGCAGCGCACGGCGGCGCCGTCGGCGCCCGTCTGGAGGCCAAATCGTCGGCGGAGGACTCGCCGTCAACGACGCCGCCGCCCGCCTCGTCGCGGCTGCACTCGGAGTCGTCGCCGTCGCCGCGCTACGAGCACAACTCCAGCCCCGGCGTCGACAGCGCCAAGTCCTTTGCGCTCAGCCAGCGCAGCAGCGGCGGCGAGGAGCATTGCCAGAACAGCGAGTCCAGTCCGCCGCCGTCTGACTACAGCCCAGAGAACTTGACCAGTCGCAAGTATCAGCAGCAGTCGCTGAGCTTGCATCACCACCACCACCACAACAACAACAACAACAACAATAACAACAATAATAATAATAATAATAATAATAACAACAACAGCGGCAGCCATCCCAACAACAACCACAACAACATGGAGCACAAGCTGCCACTGAGCTTCCTGGGCCCGCCGCTGGCGGCGCTGCACTCCATGACCACAGAAATGAAGACTGCACAGGGCGTCGGCGTCGGCGTCGGCGCCAGCAGCGGCCCAGGCGCCGCCGGCAACGGCCTGGGCTACGGCCACAGCCCGAACGCCCATCTGATCAGCGAACGCGTCTCGGGCTCCGGCTCCAGCAGCAGCTCCACAACAACCAACACACAAGGCGCCGCCAATCCGCACGGCATCGACACCATTCTATCCAAACCGCCGCCGGTGACATCGGCGGGTCTAAGTGCTTTAACTGGAGGTGAGTCCAAAAATGATAAGAATCAACTGATAAGCGATAAGTGATCAGAGAGAAGAACTTTAGATCAGTTTAGATATTAGCTACCTACATACAATTAATTACAAGTACTTTCATTAATCTAAATGATCTTTTTAATATATGCATACTTTTTGAGATAAAATAAATTTAAATTAAGTATACGCAGATACATTTTAGCCTAAGTTAAGTAGGGCTTAAACTTGCATTAAAATACTTTAAATATGTTAGTTAATATTAAAAGAAATCTCCGATCATATATATCTATATATATCGTATGTATATTATATTATATTATAATATATATATTATCCACCTTTGAGAATTAACTAAAAAAAATTGAAAATATTTAAGTAAATTACTGGAAAGATAGGTAAGTGAGTAATAGATGGATGTATGGATATAGATGGATAGACCCATGGATAGATATAAATATAGATACAAAGATGAATGGGAAGAAAGTTGAATGGATAGGTCGATAGATATATATATATATAGATAAAAGAAGAATCGATAAATAGATATTTAGAGAGATAGATGGAAATATATTTATATAAATAAATAAACAGTTAGATAGATATATATTAGACAGATCGAAAGATGGATGGATACATTAATAGATAGATATAAATTTATATATATTTAAAAAGATGAGTGATTAGAGAGTTGTATAGACTGACATATATACAGATCAATAGATGTTTAAATATACAGATAGATGATCCTTCTTATAACTTTAATTTACTATATTTAAAATATGCTTATTTACAAATAATATAAACAAGGATCACAAAGTTAACTTAAAAGAAAAACTTAGTTTCTATCCCGATCAATTTAGTCAAGGCAAACTTGACTTTAATATATCTATCATCTATATCAAATCAGTTAAAGACTGTTAAAAAAAGTTAATAAAGTTTATCTTAAAAATAGTAAAAGCTTAAATCGCATAGTTACAGTCATAGTCATATTAGTTAATATAAACTTCTAAAATTGCATATAAAAACTCCATATTTCATTCAGTTAATCAAAGCTTATATTTGCATTTAATAACACTAATCAATCAGCAATAATATGTCTAATTTCCCAAGCATCCACCTAATACAAACAACAATTAAAAATTTAATGAGTTGACCATTTGTATTTTTTATTCGATTAAGTTTTTAATTGCCATGAATGGCTTTTGGCTGTATTCCGGACTATTCTCAGAGCTATTCGATTGGTCAGCAACCGAAGATTCAAAATCCCATAAGTGGCCATAAGTTGGGCCCATCATTATGCAATGTGAATTCAATAGATTCACATTATGCACGGCCCCAAAAACTGTTTTAAATGCTTTAGAAACTGGTTCGTTCCAAAAAAAAAAAAATTACCACGCAGCAGCAAATGTTGTTTTGTGCACGAATCCGGTTTGACATGATTCCACAATAAAATTGCAACAACAACAACAACAACAACAATAATAATAATAATAACAACTACAATAATGGAGGCCACCTTCCCCCGCCCCATGAAGCATATTGTGTGGCGTAGAGCATTTTATTGGGCACAATTTCCAAAATCATATAATATCAAAATTGCAAAATGACGCAAAACGTAATGCGATACTTAAACGTTTAGCAATTAGTTGTCAAATTGTTTGTAATTAAATCAAAATGACACACGAAAAGGGGCACGGGCTGAGGAGGGGGGGGGGGCGTGGCACACAACAAATATGACTTGGCCGTTTCACTAAAATGATTTCAATTTCTGACAGTTAAATGTAGCCCAATTGTGCGGCATGACAGAGCCGACAAAAAACCCAATAAGGAGTGGGTCAACATTTGTTCGCATCGCATAAAGGTGTAGGGGGCGTGGCAGGGGAGGGGAAAGGGAAGGGGAAAGGGGGAGCGCGACAGGGCGTTGACAATTTACCATAACATTTTTAATTATATTTAACGAGGGCGTTTATGTGATTTGATTTGATTCGATTTGATTTGATTTCGTTGCTCGTTTCCTATGACAAAATTATTTAATAGCCTCTAATTAATGCGTTTAAATCGTTTAACTGGGCAAACTTCTAAGCACCATGAATTGCCAGATGTTGCCAACAGATTTTTTCTTTTTTGGTTTTATTTTGTGGACCTTGGACAAAGAATTTGGTTGACAGTTCTGAATGAGAGAGAAAATAAGTTAATTAAAAAAGTAAGCTGAATTGGTATAGAGAATAATTTTTTTATTTTTATAAGACTATTTGAATTTAATTTTTGACATTTTATCATAAATGTTTATATAAGGAATATGCTTTGATTAAGATTTTTAAATAGTTTATATATAAATCAAATGCTTATATTTAAAGCTGCACAAGAGAATAGTTAAAGAATTAAATTTGAAGTTCTTGTTATCTTTGACAAAATTTATATAATTAACGAATTCTGTTTATATATAAATTTTCAATAAAAAAAAAAAATTTTAGTTTAATAAATAATTTTCTTTAGCATATTTGTTAAGTTTCCCTCTGGTTTTCTTTTTACAGCTGGCATACCCCGCTTCTCGATAGCCGCCGCCGCGGCGGGCATGGCCCAATATCTGTCCCAGAGCCAGGGGGCGCCACTGAAGACGCACGCCGGGCACATTGTGGACCGGACGCATCTGTACTGGCCCGGACTGCAGGGCCTGGTGGCCAATCCGATCGCGTGGCGCGAGCGTCTATCGAACACAAGTAAGTGAATGAATGAGTGAATGAATGTGTGCACTAATTTGCGAATCACTTAAGCAATCAGTGCATTCAGTCGATTCAGTGGCACGTAATTTGGTTACAATTGTGTCAACAATGAAAGCCACACCTCGGGCCGACTTCCTGTTGATACCGTTAACAAAGCGCAGCGAATGTGGCCAGTTGCCAGTTGCCAGTTGGTAGTTGACTGTTGGCTGTTGACTGTTGGCAGTGGCAGCTGCTGGCCCTAATGATCTTAGCTCGGTGCTCAAGTGATTACCAATATGACGCGTCCAATGTGCTTAGTGCAGCCCATGGCGCATTGTCCAGCTCATTAAAAGAGAAAAAATATAAAAGCAGTGTAGAAAAAAGAAAAAAAAAATAACACAAATAAAGAGAATCACTTTAACACGATCAGTGATCAGCGATCTGGCGATCTGGCGATCTGGCGATCTGGGGATCTGGGGATCTGAAGATCTGGAGATCGACGCATCCAAACGATGACTGCACATAAAAGATTGAACTGAAAAGCATATGAAAAATTAATTTACTCGCACGCTTTCGAGCATCTTTCGAGTCTGCTGCTTTCTGGATCTGGTTACTTCATTATTACATCTATTTATAAGTCAACTCCCCACACTTCACACCTAAGCTCATTAAGTAATCGCCCAACTCCGACTTCGACTCCAACTTCGACTTCGAGTCGAACTCGTTTTCACATTGTTTATTTATTTAAACGCCCCTCGCCGCGAGGGGCTGCCCCTTGTGGCTGCCCCTGGTTAATGATTTGATTCGATTTGATTTGATTTAGTGTTGTGGCTACTGCCCGACAGGGTATCAGCGGAGTCAGTGGACTCAGTGGAGTCAGCTGCCGTTTGGGTTTTAATTGCGCCGATGACTCGGCACAATTTTGAGGCTAGACCTTAAGTCGGAAATTGAACATAATTTTCTTATTGAATTAGTGACGAGATCGCTGGAGAAATGTGTTTGTTGTGTGTGTGTTTGCCATGTGTTCGATTTGATTTCTGAAGTGTAGCGTGGAATGTTTGGTAGCTGCTCCAGATTAAGTAAATATTATTTCAATTGATTTGCCAAACAGCTCGCTAGGAAGTGGGCACAACTTTAAACGATCTTATTTAACACAACATAAAAATACTGGCATTAAGACAAGCAAATAATATTAATAGAAGATCTTTAGTTCAATTGCGTATTATATTTACTATTTTTTATAAACAAACAAAGGTTTTCATATGGTAAAAAAATCTAACATGAGAATAGATATTCTTTTATGTACCACTTAAATTTAAACTACAATGCCCATTTTGTTTAAATAATTCAATAATTCATTAACAAAGCCTACACAAATTAATAGTAAGCCTTAATAAACATGGATAACATGTTAAATGAAAATTAGCTAAAGTTTCGCAGGCATTTTTTCAAATTTAAAGCAAACGTTTCTATTTATGTGAACAGCACTTTTCATAGTTATTTGTATGAAAACATAAAAAAAAAAAACAAAATTAGATTCTAAACCATCTAAAAAAGCTCAACTAAAGACTAATAAATATTAAAAAGAATTTTTAAAAGGGGTTAACACAGCTGTATAAAAATATATGTTTACAGATAGAAACTTTGTCTGCTTAGAGAAGTGCTAATAAAAAACAGATAAACCTAATAAATAGCGCCCTTTTTATAATGTCGAAACTATTTGCTGCCCATTTGGCTTATCACAGCTGCAGATAGTTGTGTTTAACCATGATAACTAACCTATCCAATAATTTGCCCAACTCACAGGTTAAATAGACTCGCGATAATCGTTACTGATAGCGACTTTATTAATGATTTTATATGAAGTTGTGCCCTTGACTGAGGCCGACTATTTGCACAAGGCACAAATGAAGAACGGGGCAATAAAAAGCGCAACGAACTCATCGAAATTGGCAGTTATGCAATTGCATTTAATGAATTGCATGGCAAATATTAATAAATACAATAATGGTAATAATGATAAAAGCAAATTGTGCATTTATTAGTCAGAGCAAACACAATTTTGTGCGGCACTTATTTAATTAATGGCAATGATTATTAACAAATCCAAAAAGTGCACAAAATCAAAAACACGAAAAAAAAAAATAAAAACAAAAATGAAGAAATCAAAAGAGGATAGCATACTTTTGTGCGCCATTTTTGGTGGCACATCCTGCGCAGCTTTCGCATAAAACAAACACATTCAAACAATACACACGTACACATAAAGCTTTTGCTGCCTTGTTAACATGACAGCCTACAAGCATATAAACACACACACACACACTCGCACACACACATCAGCCCCATTTTGGCATACTATAAAGCTCCCCTTGCGTTGTTGTTGTTGTTGTTGTTGCTTCGTCTAGATAATAATGTGGCAACATATTCTCGCAGCGTCTGCGTCTGTCCTTATCTTGTGCCAAGCAACCCCCATACTATATATATATATATAGATATACATTTATATAGAGCAACACACAACAACAACAATAACGGGCACTTTTTCCCGTAAAAGTTTTTCCGTTTTTTGCCCTGCGTTTTTGGCTGTCTGGCTGAGCAGCTGTCGACATCGGCAACGGGCATCTTTCAGCCATAAATATGTATGTACAAATAATAAATAAATAAATATACAATTTTTATGTAAATAACAAAAACACACGCACGCACACAAACACAATTTTTATGTAAATGTGCGGAATATGCGGAATATATATGACAATGTTCTGGCCTGGAAAATTATGTGGAAACGATGAGGAAAAACCATCGCATCGACAACCAAGCGAAACATGTTTTCAAAATCGAATTTATCGCATGTGCGAGTTTCCTTCAGATTTGCCGCAGTTTCCTCTCAGCTGCTTTTTAATATGGCCAACAAAAGTGGGCTGAAAAGCGAAATTTAAGAGAAGACTATTCATAAAAATAGATGTTTAAGCTTTCAGGTATATTCATATTTAAAATGCTAAGTTATAGATTGTCCTTAATTGATTAATCTTTAAAAATAGCTGACATAAACTTAAACTAAATCATATCTTTCATATCAGCATAGACCCAAGTCCAACTTTGTCAGTTTTCTTTGTCCCCAATTTGCAGCTGCCACTAAAATAATTAACTTGAATGCGAAAAGTAAATAGGGAGTAAAAAAGTTTATCATAAAAGGCAGCAAAATAAAAATACGGCCAGTTATATAGCTGTCAGACCTGCCCGGATTACCAGATAGCCGAAGCCAGCAAAAAGCGAGTAACCAACCAAAACCGCTGTCTGCATTTGACACAATTCATTAAGCTTAATGAAGACAGCAACAACGAGGCACAAATAAAAAAGAGAGAGAGTGAGAGAGAGAGAGAGAGAGAGAGCGAGAGCGAGATAGTTAGTCTGTTGTGGGCTGGGCATAAAGATATTCTAGCTGTTGCGTTTAATTAAAATTCAAGTGGCATTTTGTGTGTCGTCCCTTTGCGTCCCTCTCTAATCGCTGCCCAGGACAACTTGTGCTTTAAGCATATAATCGGGCATAAAACAGGCCATAAAACAATGCAATGAAGCCCCGGGCTTCAGCCAGGCAGTAGAATGCCACTTAATGAGCGTTGCTGCCTCCGCCTGAGGTTAATATAAGCTCCACGTGGAGCTGTCGAGAGGCGGCTATCATTAACTTTATTGGGGTAAACAAGCTGCCTTCGTCGATTGGCATAAAGATATTACAATACTGTTACAGGTTATGTGACCAAGAAAAACATACGCTCCATTCGATTCTTATTTGTGTCCTATATCTGAGAAGCTGATTAACCAAGGCAACATTTCTTATAAATATAATAACAAAATCTTATTTGAAATATTTAACTTTTTCTTAAGAAAATATGTTTCTGTTGAGGGTTTGTTGAGAAATGTGATCACTTATTGGATATAAGCCAATTCTAATACCGAAATAAAAGTATATCGAATATAATATGATTAACAGATTAGTTAAAATAAAAAAAACAGGGCGAAATCAACCACATTTCGGGATATCCTTCAACAGTTTGCCATTCGCGAGTCAATACGAGCTCTTCCTGCCACACGCCCGTAACAAATGACTTTTTAATATTTTCAATAACACGGCACTGGGCCAAAACAGAGCACGCCCACCTCGCACGCCCCTTTGGCCACACATTATTAATATCAATACGAAATATAAAAAAAAAGTAACAAAAAGAAAAGGAAATCCGAAACCCAAAATATTAACGCCATAAAAAAACGTGGCTGGAAGAGCGAACGAAACAAAAGAGAGGAGAATAGGAAAAAAGTGCAAATGCAGCGTTGGCAACAGGGTGACTTTTGCGATTATAGACAACTGCCGCTTGGCCAAAGAAGAACCGTTAGAGGGGGGTCGCTCCCATTCCCGTTCCCATTCCCATTCCCATTCCCGTTCCCAATTCAATTCATTTTGCAGCTCGGCGTGAGGGCCGTGACATGAGCAAATAAACGCTTCATATTTGTCGGTTATTTATGAGGGTCCTTGGGCCGCAGCTGCACTCGTTTAATGCCAGCCGAAAGGGACAGCAATAGGGCGGTATATACAGCGAATATAGTACAACAAAAAAAATTATATCTTGCAAGGGATTAAGCTTGTGACGATCCAGGCTTGGCCTTGCCTCGGAACGCCCCCAAAAAAACATAACAGAACATTTTGTTCATTTTTCCTGTTAGCTTGTTAAGCTTTCGATTGCCTGCGAAGCAAAAAAAGAAAACAACATAAATTTTATGGCACATATTTATTTTGATGCGATTTTATTTGGCTTTATGTTTTGTGCATTCGCACATTGCAATTAAATTGTAAAAAATGATAGAAAAAAAAAACAATTAATGACAGCTTGTGAATAAGCTAAGTTAAGGAGAAAGGTTATGGAGTGAAGTCAATAACTAGCTAAAAGGAAAGCAGGTGAAAAACAATCTCATTAAAAATAGTCAACTTAAAAGTCTACTTAAAGTCTTCTTTTTAACAATTATTTTTAGTTTAATTACAAATTTTCTTATTGCAAATTTTGTAGATGCAAAATTGACATAAACCAAATTAAGTCTCTAACACAGTTATGTTTATTTAATTTATCATATTTATAATATAAACTCACTATCTATACTTCAAACTTTCTGAGCTTATCTAATCTCATAATAATTTAGGTAATATAACATTTTTAAAAAAGTTCAGAAAGTTCACATATTGTTTAAGTATAGAACTCAATAATAATTTTGCATTGATGAGTTTTTAGTTCTCAAAATTAAGAATAAGGCGTTCAACGATTCTTAAAACAAGTTCTTTACCTGATACATAAAAATTTAGAAATGATTATGAAAAATTTTTTAGAACTAAGATGTTAATTTACAGATTAAAAAATTATATAACTGTTTATATACAAAATTCTACTTGATTTGCCTAGCAAATAATCTAAAAAAAATTAAGGGAAAATACTTTGAACAACTTAAAGATATTCCAAGCTTGAGAGACTTTAACGACTTTTGTTTGTAACTCTTAATTTGGTGTAAGCTTTTGGAATATGTCTTTTATATATGCCACGTTTTAAACGTGCCACGTTATTGCAAGCATATCTTTGTTGCTATAGTTTGTCGTTCTTCTGGTGGCAATTTCTGTAACCATTTAAATTAATAATTTTAGCGAGACTGCACCAAAGTATCATAAAGGGACCCAAGTTACAGTCACAGGCAAAAAAGAGTCAAGCTCGTATTTGCTAAGCACAAAAGACAAGCACTGCCGGCATGTTTTCAACCCTCGTGCCCCATGTTGCATGCCACCCCGACCAGCGGCAACACCCACAGGCTGTCTGCGTTTTTACCTAGCGCCAGGCGCGTCCTGTGCATATTTAGTTAAATCATTTCACATAATTAGGGATCATTTAATAATGGGGTGACATTAATTGAAAGCACACACACACACACACAGACACACACACAAAGCACCCTTCGGGCCGTGGGTTTAGACCGCCTTTAGAGAGAGTCAACTGCCACCGTTTAATTTTATGACCACCACCCAGGGCCATGTCCACTTGACTGCCTTTACGAGCCAACGGGGGCGTGGTCCCTGCTTTTATTGGCCTCTCGTTTTGGCTAATTGATTTTAATGAAAGCCCGAGGCGCTTGTGGACCCAACGTTTAGTGGCTCTCATAAATTGTGTGGTCAATTTGGGTTTGTTAATTGTCGCAACGTGTGCTCAGCTCGGCTCCACTTTTTCCCAGCTGTAATTAGTGTCTAATTGTTATGCGGCAAACGTAACCAAAGTTGGCCAATATATTTATGTATATACATACATATATATATGGCTAAATGTATTAATTAAAAGCGCAAATTTGCACTGTTTAACATGATTTGTTTAAGGCTCAGAGAAGAGATGCGTCTATCTTAAGCTTACAGCAACTGTTGGAACTTCCCCCTCTTTAAAATTTCGCAGCTGTCGCCAAACGCGCGCCATAAACAATTAATAAATGTCAAAAAACTTTGCCACAGCGACAACGACAACAACAACAACAGAAACAGAAACAACAACAACATCAGCAGCAGCCGCCCCTTTATTTTAAGGACATTTTAATCTCGATAAATTTTATTGCGCTGCGCATTGTTTCATAATTAAATCATGCAAAAATTGTGACAACTTTTTGGAGCTTGTAAACACGTCGCTTAAACGTAAATTTAACAAACTTTCAAAAGTTTATAGATTGTTTATTATCATGAAATTAAATTGCTTTTACGTTCGCTGAATGAATTGGCTAAGTGAGGATCTGAGTTTGAATCCTGAGCAGCTTATATGGAAGAATTTTTATAAAGTAACATGATAATGTTATAATACTTAATATTACTTACAAGTGTTCTAAATAGATAACTATGAGTAATTAATTTAATTAAAATAAATTGTTTATTATTTCTTTTTTAATATAAGTTCATTTATTTATGAATTTATTAACTTAAAAAATATCAGAAAAATGATTTTTGTACCTAAATAATTTACAAGTAAATTTAAAATTATTTATTAAAATTATTTATTAAATTTTGCTTACTTATTGTTTAAACAAAAATAAACTTGAAAATTAAACTTGAACACAAGATATTTATTTTAACAAAATGTTTACTATCTTTGAAATGTATAAACACAAAACTTTCTTCAAATACATAAGTATTTTAAATTTACTTATAAAATTAAAATTTTTTTTTGTAAAATCTTAGAATATTTTATAAGCAAGTTTGTGTAAGGAACAGCATTAAAGTGTTAGAATATTTAAGCTGACAAATAAATTCAAGAATGTCTATTAAGAAATTAAAATAAATTATATTACATATATTTTGTTTATATATTATACAAAATCAATAATTTGCAAACGTTCTCTTAAACATTTTTCGCAGTGTCTGCTAATTTGTCGCAATCGCATCAGCATCATCCGTCTAGCGACAAGGATGGGAAGAAGAAGCACACCCGCCCAACATTCAGTGGCCAGCAGATATTCGCGCTGGAAAAGACCTTTGAGCAGACCAAATATCTGGCCGGGCCCGAGCGGGCCAAGCTCGCGTATGCCTTAGGAATGTCCGAGTCGCAGGTTAAGGTAAGCTGCCCCAACTTAAATACCCAAATTAAAAACACATAAAATGGCCGCCATTTTCGCATATCAAACAAAAAAGAAACACAAAAGTTGAATACCTTTCTGGGCCCCGCCCCAATCCAGTCCTTCTTTGACTTTTGTGGCAATTTGCATTTTTATTGAAACGCAAAGCTCGTGGATTTTTGGTTTATTTCGTTCATTTTTTTCCCTTTGTTTGTGGCGAAAACAAAATGGCGCCAGGGATATCGCTCCCAGTGGGCCGTGCCCTAAAGGCTTAGTTCACATGTCTGTCCCGGGCGCAGCCCTAAAAAACATTCCCGCGTCACTTTAAAGTTTGCCCCGAAGGTTGTTTTTTTTTTTTTGTGATTCCCCTCCGCCCCCCACATCCTTGTAAATGTTATCACCACATAAATCCTTTGCGTCGTCAAATTTGTCGAACGGCGTCGCTATCGCTTTTACCGCTGCTGTAATCCCGGCCAGAATCGCACGTGTCGTTGCCGTTGCCGTTGCCGTTACCATTACCGTTACCCGCAAGTCGCGTGTGTTTGGGCTTCTCATTTAAATTAGTCGTAAGCCCGCGCAGTTAATTGCTTTTGCGGCGAGCTCTGCTTAGTTCGCAGGTCCTTCATATGAAAGCTTAGCTTAGCTGCGAGCCTGGGCTTATAAAATAAAAGTAAAAAGAAAAATATGTAAATAGCCTTGGCCAAAAGAAAAATATATGAACTGGGCTCAAAGAACGTAGAAGTCTTCTGTCTTCTGGGCTAAGGCATAAATTGATTTATAAGAACAGGAACAGCTGAATATTTATATTATAATATAAATGTACTAAAAAAAGTATTTTAAAAGAAATATATATATATACATATATATAAAAATATTATGTAAGTAAATAAATATATATTTATTTTTTAATATAATTTAAAACTGTTAAAAGAAATATATATATGTATATATATATATATTTTTTTTTAATTAATTAATTAATTTTTTTACAATCTGTCTGAAGAACAATTAGTAAATTATTTAAGGGATGAATATTTACAAAGGAATATTACATTTATGGGATGAAGAGTGGCTTGGATCAACCATTCCTTGGGTGGTAAAAGAAATAAAAGGAATATATTTTTTATATATTTTTTAGAGCATTGACATGTTTTATTTGAAGACACGTTAAATAAGATAAGATAGCAACAAATGTATCAGAGGAAATTAAATTGGGCAGAGCTTAATAAAAATAACTGAAAAGCATCTTTATAGATTTACAACCTTTGTAACTGGTTAAAGATAGAGTAACTATTTGGATTCATATATTTAGGATTTCCTCAGTTTGGCAATTTCATTAGTAGCTGCTCTCATTTGTTGGGCAATTTGTAGAGGCCAATTATGAGAGCCCTCTCGAAAAAGAACACACCCTAAAAACGCAGAGCTTGCAACAAATTGTGCACAAATCAGGAGCTCAAAGAAATCACGTTTATGATGAGCAAAATGATTAATTACCAATGAATGAGGCCGTTGGCATTGCGAGAGAATTTCTATGTGGACCACAAACGGACTACAATGAGTAAGATAGATAGGAAGAGAGAGAGAGAGTGTGAAAGAGAGAGAGAGAGAGAGAGAGAGAGGGGAAGGGAAAGGACGCAGGATTGATAGCTTGAGCTGCAGCTAAATATGCGTCATTTGTGCAAGGGACTAAACAGATAAAGGGACAACAACAACAACAACAACAACAAAAGGACGAGGCAGCAGGCGACTGATGACGAGTACAAATGGACACGAGAGATGGATGAGTGCAGGGCAGGATTGGGTTGGCCTCTGTCTGATAGACATGCCAAATGACTGCATGACTTTTGGGTGAGTGTAAATTAAATTCTGTGCAAGGACGAAGCAGCAGCAGCAGCAGCAGCAGCAACGACGACGACGACGACGACGACGACATCGGCCTCATACATATTCAATTAGTGTGCCTGTGTCCAAAGGACCTCCACTCTCCACACAGATGAAAAACAGCCATGACGATGATAGTATGCAAATTGACAAACAAAAACACAGCACCCAAAATATGACAGACACACAAAATGCAAAACAGTCTGACAGTGTGTGTGTGTGTGGGTGTGTTTGTGTGGGCGTGGCTGCAACTGGGCGTATGCCAAATGATCTTGACAAGAATAATTGCGCTGTTATCATAATTAAAAGCGTTTTTGGACACACAGACTCCGTCCGTTTTAGCAATCATTTAATGCAAATGGTCGCCATTTTGTACGTTCTTATAGAGATAGCCCCATCCTGCTCTCTCTCTCTCTCTCTCTTTCACTCTCCCTCACTCTTTGTAAATTATAGCGTCTGCGGGAATTATTAATGACATTCTAGCTGTGCGTCTTTATGGACTTGTATGTAGTTTAGTTACAAGCCATAATATTATTGCATGATTCGTTGTTATAGCTTTTTCGTGATTTGGCTTTTGCATTTATGCATGAGATTTGAGATTTGTGATTTGATTGTGAACAACATGCATGTTAAACAAATGTTTCGACCATGTTGTTGCCAAGGTAATTTGGAAAACATTTTCCATATGACGTTTAAGTATGAAGAGAACGATTTGGTTGGGATTAATTAGGCAAAGTTGAAGGAGTTTTAAACTAGAAGCATGCTTAAGAAAAAAAAATTGCATATATTAAACAATTATTTGGGGAACTGATTAACTGGTATATAACTTGATATCCCAATTAATATAAAATTTAAGAATGAGAGAATGAAAAAAGAAGAAAGAAAAGAGGACCAACTAAGTAAAGAAAATACAACAAAATTTAGAATAACTTAGTTCAAAAGTTTGCGATTAAAATGAATAATAAATTAGTTAAGCACATGTGAATATGTAAATAATATGGATTGGGCTCAAAGAAACAAAAAAAAAAAAATTATATAAGCGAGAAATATATAGGAATATAATTAGGAAAAAAATAGCTTAGAATCATTTGAATGAATTGCATAAAAAAAAAAATTATTATTAAAGCAACTGGGTTAAATTCCATTCCATAATATTTTCGAAAGCGATCATTAAACCAAACAGCATTAAAAGTTCTACTAAGGGTTAATATAGATAATGAACTATAAGTCTTACATAAAATTAGCATAAGTAAATAATTTTAAAAGTTAACTCTAACTGAAAATCATAGAAAAAACAAAGGCAAACAAATAACAAACTTAAATTTAAACAATGCTTTCAATTCTTTGTTTATCATTTTATTGACTCTCAAATGGTTTTAGAATGTTATTTAAAAAACCTGTCGGGGCATAATTAGCACATGCATAATGAAAGCTTATAGATCGGAATCGATTCGAAGCGCTTGTCAAAAGTGACAAAGTTTTTGGCTTTCAGCTAAGTGACAAGCCGACAAGTTGACAATGGGCCTGAATCATAAAATCATATGACAGATATGTGAAATATTGTCTAATTGATTTTGAGCGAGAGAGAGAGAAAGAGAAAGAGAGAGAGAGAACACCCAAAAATACCAGCTGGCCCATTGTGTAGCCAGCTAATGGATTTGATTGTGTGTTAATGAATGCAGAGAAATTCCAGCAATCGAAGCCTGGAACACACTTCCACTATTCCATTCTTCCACTGTTCCACTCTTCCACTCTTGCACTTTTCCTCACTCACAATTAGTCAAATAAAAACTCAGAGATTTTATGTGCGCTCCGACTTTGGCTTTTTGATGGGCCACAAAACGCAAATAAATCAGAAACTCACATAAATACAAATGCCGCCATTTGCCATATAAGGGAAGGGCCTGCCTTTGGTTCCAAAATGAAATTTACGAGCAACTCTTAAATGCCACAACTACTAAAAACCAACAAAAACTGTTTGCCAACCAATAGGAAAATATATATATATATATACAAAAAAAAAACAAAAAAAAAAACAGACTGAAACTTGTCAGTCGATCAGGGGCGTAGGTAAAGGCGGGTTTAAAGGTGTGTGCTGTAAATTTTCATGACTTTTAAGTACCCAAAGCGAACAGCGAGCAGGACGCGCGTAAACAAATAAATTTCCAATTTGGCCAGAGTCATATATTTGCCAGCGCCGAGACACAATGCATAATAGTAGTAGTAAACAAAATAAAAAAGGTTTGATTTTGACATTCGTTCCTACGAAATTTACATAACGCTCTCGTCTCCCGGCTCTTATCTCACCTGACGGACGCCCCGCGGCGGTGCCAAAAAAAAACACAAAAAAAAAACAAAAACAAAAAAAAAAAAACAGAGACCGCCATATGTTTTATAACACTGCGTTCCATCCTGGCCGCAATAAATAAATCCCTCTGCACAAACCAATACCCAATACCCAATACCTTCTACCTTATAGCAAACCCAATTCGGATTCCATGCAACCAATCGAAGCGGAACGTTGCCACGTCAAATTGATTGCCACAATATTTGATTGACTTTGACATGTTGCCTGTCATAAATTTCCTAGTGTGTCTGCTTCTGACTTGATCTTGATCTTGGCCACGTTGTGTGGCCATAAAACCGTTGCGCATATACATTTATGCATTAGCAATATGTTCTCTTCCAAAAGTTGGCTTAACAATATTCAAAAGAATTTACTAAAATTTTTTGTGATTGGGTGAAGATCTCTGGATAGACTTTAACCTTTTGCCAAAGTTTGGATACCCTATTAAATTTAAAATAGATTTTAAATTAATAATTTAATTGAAGCCATTTTAAGCAGGCTATTTAAACAGTTTAAGAAGTCTCTTCATACAAAGAGCATATTTCTTTAAGTTCTTGAGCATTCAACTCATGTGCTGAACATGGGTGACAAGGCTTCAATTCGGGCAGTCTGTTGCCCTCCACTTGGAAACTATGCTTTAGTGGGTGCTAGATGACGCATACAACATCGTTATGATGTCGACAACGATGGCAGGACTGCCGCCCAAGCTGGCAGCGGAACGTGCCCCTTCTCAGGAGCTGGCTGCCACAAGTTTTCGTTTTTGGCTGGAACAACATGGGCGCAGCTGTTACCAAAAAATAATGACCATGAAAAGCAGCCTTAATGATGCCAACTAATGTTGTTGTTGTTGTTGTTGTTGCTGTTGTTGTTGTTCTTGCTGCTGCCTGTCTGTGTGCCAGGGCAAAAAAGAT
This sequence comes from Drosophila lacertosa, assembly GCA_004143845.1. NCBI lineage: Eukaryota > Metazoa > Arthropoda > Insecta > Diptera > Drosophilidae > Drosophila > Drosophila lacertosa. The sequence goes on along the minus strand of SCDZ01000541.1, from coordinate 91,174 downwards.
GCGCCCCCACCTCGTCTCCTGTCGGCAGTCTGTTTGGTCCTGCGGCTTGTAACACACAAAAAAATATTAATTGTATTTTTATTTCGCATAATGTTGCAAATAATAATTACACGAATGTGCAAATGAAGCTGTAAATTATGTTGTATCTGGTTTAATTGCACCTTTGGGTCGTTCCCGGGCGCTGATTGTTGCATGCCCCAAATGTAGACGTTGCAAGTTTATTAAAATTACCCAGAACCAATTGCTTAGCAAGAAAGTTCTACATTAAATCGGAAGAGAAGTCAATTTTTGGAGCTAACAATTTGTTTGTTTAAGCTTTAATGGTTAAGAAATTCGGATAAGTTTTTAGCTTCATTAAGTTCACTTAAGTTAAGACATGAAATAAAAAGCCTGAAACAGAAATAATTTCTATTACTTAGCAATCAGATATCAGAAGAGTTACCAATATTATTACAAATGCCTTTAAAAAAAAGTTAATATTATTTAATATATTATATATTTTTAATTATTATGTTATATTATTAAAATACCATATTATTGATTAAGTCAATATAAGCTATTAATTATATTGGCTTTATCAACATTATAGTATTTTTATTTATTATATATTATTTATATATTATATTTATTTATTTATATTATTTTTTAAATCGAGCTGGAAAGCAGATACTCTTTATCTTTCTTTATCTACTATTTACTTTATTAAATGAAGATCACTTCATTAACTGAGCTTTTAAATGAGTTCCCATACTTTAATAAAGTAATTAAAAAAGGCTTCGAATATTTCATAAGCCACTCTTCATTAAAGCTTTCAAGGCTTATATGTAGATTAGTATTCATTTATTTAATATTGTATTAAATAAATTACTGATTAAAATTCAAACTTATAATCTAATAAACATTTTTTTCAATAAGTTAGCCGCTAGAATTGAAGACTGCCTTTTTAATAGGCTTAGTTTGTTTTATTAAATTTTAAAAATATTAAACCAAGTCTTGCAGATTAGTGTATCTATATTAATTAAATCTCTTATCAAATTAGATGGAAAAGCGTTTTTTCGACTATTTAATTCTTAAAAAAGTTCTACTTCAGTAAATTAGCTTACAGCTGAACATTTGAAGCAGGCTTTCTTTTTATTTCAAATGTTCACTTGAAAATAACTTGGACTAAAACATGTTTAGGCCTGGTCAACTGTGGCTCAGGCCTGCTTTGAGGAAAGTGCTCCATCATCCAACAAATGTAGAAATTATGCCCGATTTGGCAGCACACGCCACGGAAAAACGTGTCTAGGCCTATGCAGAATAATCCCCCTCCTTCCCCCTCCCCCCTTCCCCCAAGCCAACAACGGGAAGTCGAGCAGGGTGGGCAACATGCAACATATGTTGCCACGAGGCGGTTGCAAAATGGAAAATGAAGCGCAACCAAAGACGTTAGTCATGGTTTTGCATAGTTTTTGCCTTTTGTGTAACTGCTGCTGTTGGGCAAATGGCAAACGAGAAACGGGAAACGGGAAATGGGAAGTGGGAAGTGGGAAATGGGAACGCCAACGCTGTCCGAGGCTTAATACTGTCTTAATTGAGGGTTAACCGGCGTTGATGATGCGACTTATGGGCTGTGAGGCGGGCACAAATGGTAACAGGCCTCGACTTAATGACTTTGACAATGTGTGCCTCTCGACTGGACTGGCTAATTACACATGAAACTTGGCCTGTGCCAGCTTAAAACTTTAATTGCCCCCAACACACACACACACACACACACACACACATATTTATACACATACGCATTTCTAAAGTTTCTTTTGGGTATTTTACAGGTTTGGTTTCAGAATCGTCGCACCAAATGGCGCAAACGTCATGCGGCGGAAATGGCAACGGCCAAGCGGAAACAGGACGACATGGGTGGGGACAACGATGGCGACTGCAGCGAGACCATGGACAGCGACAACGAGAGCCTGGACATGGGCGAGGCACCCGCCCAAAGCAAAAGGAGTCGCGGCGGCAACAGCGCCCAGCAGCAGCATCAGGATAATTATCGTCATTAAAACGAATTTACCAAATGGCAGCAGCTAAATTTACAGCAATTACAAAATGCAAAAAAAAAAAAACAAAACAAAACAAAACTAAACAAAACAAAATAAGCGCCAGCTAATAAACTACAAAAGGTTCCATTTTTTTTATTAGCTACTCAAAACACAAAACAACAACAACAACAACAACATATAAGAAAAGGTTTTGCCACTTTACAGTCTTCTGAAGACGTCAATTTTTTTTAGGCTACGCAACTTGATTTCTTCCCCCATTTTGTGTGTGTGTGTGTGTGTTTTTTTTTTTTTTTTTTTTTTTTGGTAGTAGTATGTGTGTAAATATTTATGTTTAATTTTTAAATGCGCATTAGATATATAGAATTTAGGTATTTTGTATTTAATAACCGGGCTAAACCTAATGCTAAGTCGTCTTAAGTCACACAATTTACTGAATTTATTACATATTGTATGTTTTAGTTTCCACAGAACTAAAAAACAAAAACAAAAACGAAAGCATTGAAATCTCTTTAGGTTTTTTTTTATTAAATTTAATCATGGAATGCGAGCAAACTTTAAATAATATAATAAAGATGAATTACTTATGTAATATGTATTTAAATAAAATTGTAATTTTAATTATTTCAAATTGATAAAGAATAAAACGATAAAAATTACAAATAACTCAAAATGTTTTACTCAACGAGAACGTTCAAAATGTTTTACATATGATTACAAATACTATTTTCACATGGTATTTCTGAAGAGACTTAAGCCTACACACAACTAGTGGCCCATAATGGTAATCCCAAACCAAATCAGCTCAGCAACACCCACAACACAATTGACAATTGATGCCAGGCTCTGGCGACTTAGGACTCATAACAATTACATACCGGAAATCTGCTTACACGAAGTCAGTCAACGATCCGTCAAAAGGCTTAAGTCAAAGAGTTTCCTTTGCTGCAGACAAAACGGAACCGCAATGAATAGAAATATGTCTGTGTGTGTGTGTGTGTGTGAAAAGAATCAAAAGAAAATCCAAAAGATTGATTAACTGTCAATCAAAGGCAATGAATGAAATTGAAACAGGTACCAGAAATTATGAATGCCCCCAAGGCTCAAACACTTGACGAATGGATGGCCAAAAAAAAGACGAAGAGAGAGAGAGAGAGTGTGAATAACTTCTATTCACTCGTCGCGTCGTAGGCTTGTTAGGAGCGTCGGCTAATGAGGAACGATCCGAGTCTGGCTAATGGAGCCCACACATTTATCATACTTAAAGTTATTTCTTGCTCTTTGCAGCTTTGTGCAAACAAAGCCAACTTTGACCTATTCAAAATACCATTAGCATACCGCCGATAATTACCTCGACGATGCCATTAGCAGGCCCCTCAAACAGCCGCCGTATTACGTTGTGAAATTCCAGATCAAACACCATCTATATACATATGTACATATGTATACACATATATGTATGTATGTATATATGTATGTTCATATAATGATCAGTCGATCGTCGTCTCCGTTTGTTGCAAACTCACGCACGTTGCAATTCCAATTTTATTTTGTTTTTGTTTTCTCTGTTTTCGATGGAAACACTTCCGCACACTTCCGCTCCAGGACACTCATTGTTTGTCCTGTTTAGTACGCGCCTAAAGTCAACTTCCAGCAATTGACGGACGAGTGTGAATTGCCTTTGAATTTGCCATTTCGTTCCAGCTGCACGTTGCACGTTTGACGTTGCACGTTGCACATTCTACGTGCCCCAGACGGGTTTTTTTTTTTGCCACTGCGATCGCTACGCTTCAGGTAAATCGCCTTAAGCCGCTTATTGAGCCTGAGGTTAATAGAATTTCGCCAGCTCGAACGTGTCCCTCGTGTCCCATTTGAGTCAGGATCCTGTTAATCTGCTTGCTGAAAAATTGCAAGCTGCTTGGGATTCGAGGTCGCTTTGTTTGCTTTGAGTCTGTCAATAAAACTGATTAATTGCTTTATTGTTGAGTTCGGGCAACGAATGAACCCAAATGGAATTGCATAAAATATCGACCAAGGATCAATGTGATCTATTAAATGCCCAAAAAGGTTGCGAGTTAACTTTAGTAAATACGTATTTACCTTGAATTGAAAGCATGAGTCAAACATTTTTTATTAGCCATTTTAGAGCAATCAATATGAAAGGTAATTAAAAAATATTGATGCTATAGAAAGTTGTTTTTTGACGGCTTTTCCACTTGAATTATTTCTTGATTACTTTTCATTCACTTTAGCTGCCATTTCCTCCCCTTACGAATATTCGATCTGGTTCCGATCAGACGCAATTTAAACAATCATTCAAACGAACTCAAAAGTTCGTTTGACTTTCCCGAATTAATTATCGATTTATCAAGCAGAGAAAAACTAAATAGATTTCATAAAATATTTATTCCTCAAGTTAAAAAGCATTTTTGCATGCAAAATATATTTAGTTTTTTTATTAAAGCTAATGAATTTTTTCTTAAAATATTTTTTTATGTATAAAGTAATTAACTTGAAAATAATAAATAAAAATGTAGTTATTTAATTCTTGTAGTATTAACAAAAAAAATTAAATAATTTATTTGTATAATTTTAATTAAAAACTGTATATGTTTTTTTTTATTTCAGTAATTTATTTATTTAATTTATTTAATTTAATTTATTTATTTGTTTTCCGCCATTTTAGCAGCTCTTTTATTCGCTTTTGGAATTCATTTCTGCTTATTCTGCAAACAAAGTTCTCTTGTCCACCCTTCCTATAAACTTTGTGGGAAAGTATACCCCAAGGGCATTCGACGGGATTTATGTCAGGACTAACTGCTGTCCACTCCAAAACCGGTATGTTCCTTTGTCTTATGGGCTTAATGGATCAAGGCTTTGTCTTGTTGAATTCTCCAGTTGACCTCATAATGCTGCTCAGCAAAACGAACAAGGACACTGTCTTAAAGGTCTATGTAGATCCTGGTAGGAACAAAGCAAAGTTCAGATCTTCCTACATACTCCTTCAGTATTTCTGGCAGTGCTCAGGACCATCCAAATCAAACTTTTTTTGGTCAGAAAAATAGCTTTCCGGAATTCAAACTCCCAAAATTTATATTATATATTTTTTTCTGCAAAAGCCAAACGGCCCAAATTTTTTGGCGCTGCATAAATTTAGGTAAATGCTCCAAAATTTCCAAAATTTTGTTGATTGTTTAGATTGAAATCTCCTTGAAAATCCGAGCAATACATATTTTTTTAGCTAGATTGAAAATATGCCTCTAACAGCGATCGTCGATATCTGTACACTTAATTTGTCCATAATTATCCGTATTTTTAAAGGAAGTTAGCAAAAGTATTTCTATGCCGATTAAGTCTACAAGTGATTTTAGTAAATTTAATGCCACTAACTAGTAACGCAATTAAAATTATCATTCAATTAAAATTATTATTATAAAATGTTATAAATTTAAATTCGGAAGAAACGTATGAAAATCTGTATTTTTATGTTGATTTTATTGCCAAATAATAAAAAAGTATAAAAGCCAAGTTGTTTACGTTCTTCAGAGTTCAAACCTAAAATTATTAATATTTGCATATATATTTATATACATATGTACATATATACTTTTATTTATACCTTTGTATATATGTATATATATTTTATTTCTATGAAAAAGGCCCGTTGTCGACAATATATGGGATAACGGTACTACGAATTAGTAGCAAAACAAAAACTTTGTGAATGTATGTGAATGTATTTCATATGCACGAAATAAGTGCCGTTATTATATCAAAAGATATAAGCAAAGACAACAATGCACATATACTAATTGCCTTGAGGTATATTCTTGCGTATATAAATCTATCTGACCATGTTCATATGTCTGTCAACCTGTTGATCTATTAAAGTTAGAGAATACAAATTATTTATTATAAACTCTTACATGGCTTCCACAAATGAAGTTAAATCAATTAAAACTGATCTATAATCCACCGGTTTACTCTAGTTCCCCAAATGTCTACAAGATTCGATATTTACCTGTGTTTGCTTATATGATTAATAATTTTTTATAATTTTAAAGTAATAAATAATTAAAGTACCAATCCACAAAGCACCAGTTTTTGTTACAGGTGTTTTATTGTAAGGGCAAAGGAATCTACTAGTCTAGTGTCCTATGAGAGGAGCATTGAGGGGTAAGGTAAGCTATGAAGAGTAGAATGGTTTTTTTTGCAAATATATTTAACAGGCTGAAGGAAGCAGCTCTAAGCCCTTAAGTATACATATTCGAGGCATTTATAATCCCATAAAATACATATATATACATTCTTGATGGACAACTAGCTTTAAGCAGCCTTATAATAGATTTAATTTAATTTTTTTACTTTTTTTTTGAACATTTGTATATTAATATTTGTCAAACAGGTAATAAACCTGCTACCTTATAGACAGCTAGACCAGTTATACATTAAACAAATAGCAACAATTATAGAATAACATTAAATACGTAAGATAACAAAGAACTTAAAGTTTAATTATTTAACTAATGTGAATGAGGCAAGGATTATCGTGGGAAGATCCTGCGGGTGGCATGGATATTTTAGGTCCATGTTAACAGTTTTAGTTATTAATAGTTAGTTGCTAGCAACAACTAGGTAGTAAGATCTTAAGCATAATATTTACAGAGCTTACTTAAAAGAAATATACTCAATGTTTAAAAGATACTTCTCCGATTACAACAACTGCAATTCTGGCTTTCTGGCTTTAACCAACTGCAGAATACATTTTCCGGAGGGCCTTTAAAGTCTGTCACATTGGGGGAAAATGTGAAAAATGACGAGTAGCGGAATATGCAAGGGCCATAAATAGCAATAGATACTCGTTAGACGGCGACACAGCCAGGCCAAAAATGTACTCCGCTGTCGGGGCATTTAGGCTGACAATGACAGGACAGGACAGGCCAGGCCAAAGCAATCTGCCAATGGCGAAAACACAGTTAGCCAGTGGAGTTGGCCATCAAATTGTTTGGGCTGCAGGCCCGCAACTGACACCTCATGAATGTCCACGGAGCACAGAGCGCTCCGGCACAGACACAATTGGTGTGGGCTCTACTAAATTGTCCCTCGACACAAATTCGAAATCGATAAATGATAAAAATCAACAGAAACTTCATGGCTGCTGCTCTATCGCTTGCTCGCTCCCACACACAACGGCAAATGGCGGCGATGTCGCTTCATGAAGCTTTTATTGTCTGTCTATTTCTAAGCTTTGTACATGGACTTCCCAAAAACCTATCGCTGTCCCGCTCCCGCTCCGAGGATTAGGAGTCGTTCCCACTCACACACACACACACACACACACACACAGACAGACAGTCGCTTGTGCAGCAAATTTTCGAAAACTTACCAAATTGTTTTCGTTGTTAGGGTTTGCCGGGTGGATTCCAATGCTGATGTACGAGCATTGCAAGTTCCTTCTGTCTATTTTGGGGGATGTCTATATACATATGGCACACACTGTGTTTGTTTGTGTCTGTGTGTGTGTGTGTGGATCTCTCTCTTGTGTCTTTTATTTTGGCTTTTTTGCAGACAGTCGACATTGATTATGCCGTGTTTTGTGCTTGTTCTTCTTTTTGCTATTTACATTAAATTGAATTATTGTTTATGTTTATAGCTAAACAATATACGTATCTGCTTTTAATGAGCATTGAATATATTAAAGTCTGCCACATAAAGAAATCGACATTAATACAAAGAGAGAGATTTCACTGTACATAAATATTAATGAAATAATGTTACAAATATTATAAATATTTACTTAAGTTTCTGACAGTATTAAAAATAAAGTTAAGTTAATTAATGCTAACATTTTTCACATACAAAATCAATTAAGTTCATAGGTTAAGATAATTATAACATTTTACTTCTCGCATATTTGTTCAAGCCCGAATTTAATTTCAAAATTTTTTTAATTAAATTCTCAAACAGTCCAATCAACTTAGACTGTTAATGAGCTGCCCAGCAGCGTTCGGTAGCCTATTAAAAATGCAACAAACAAAGTCGCAACAAAAGAAACCGATGAAAATTCTGCCAAAAGAGTAGAGAAGGTCAAAATGTAATCAAGCCCAAGGCAAATGAGCTCAGAGCAGCTCATTATCTTCACCACACGCAGCCAGAATTGAGTGAGTTTTTTTTCAAATGGAAGCTGCTTGAAGTTGGCCACGCCCCCGCAACGAAACTGAGTCATGCGCAGGGATGGAATCAAAATGGCCAAACCAAACGGTTTCCAGTGTTCAATTCCATTTCGTTGCATAGAAACTGCTAACGAGTAACGCAGCGAGTGGGATAGAGAAACACAGCGAGAGAGAGAGAGTGAAAGAGAGAGAGCGAGAGTGAGTGAGTGGTGGGGAGCTAGCTTTTTAACGCGCTCGACATGAAAATGAGCAACGAAACGTGCGACAAGCGATGGAGTCCATTTTGAGTTTATTGTTTGATGATTTGAACATTTTATACATACACACACATTGTACGCTTGTGTGTGAGTGTTGTGTTTGTGCGCTTGTGTCCGCAAGCAACTGTAGTTGTATCTCTTTTAGTCGTGTCTTCAGCGTTGTTTTTGTAATTGCCTGATATGCACTAGTTACTTAACTCTAACCCATCCTCTCTTCCCTTCACTTCTTGTTTGTGTTATTTTGCACTATCCACAAAGTGGATTATAGAAAGAATGCGATTACTCTGTGCACTCTCTACTCTGCTCTTCTTCGCTTGCCGTTATTTATAAGACAGCATCATTCTCTTTTGAATAATGCTCGCCTCCTCATTCATTGGCCTGCCCCCAGCTGCCGAATTTATTGCTCTTTGATTGACAATTTGGCAGCGCGGGGAATACAATTAATTTGCCATATAATGCATGCGTTACGGGATCTCATCAATTTCTATTGTTTAAACGTTTGTCACCTCGCCCGATGAGCTGCGCCACAGTTTATTAATTGTCAATTTTTGCGCCTTAAATCAGTTGCAGCCCGACATCTATTGTTATTAATAGGCATGAACTTTTTTAATATGGCCTGAACGAATTCCTTTACTATACCCTGTACACACAAAGAATTTGTTAAAAGGCATAAAGGCAGTTAAGCAAATGCAGTTAACAAATGAAAGGGACAACTTCCTGTGCTAAGGTTTTATTTTTATTTTATATGCAAATTAATTTTATATGGATGGAAAAATGAATACAATCTTTAGGAAGTTCTCTTAATACTTTTAACATACATATATTATAAAGTATAAATAAAACATCAAAAAGTATATAAATACACGAATTAGATCCTTTTAGATCCCATAATCTTTTATTAACGCTTATGCTCATTTTTAAAAAGGGACATTATAGTTTTAAAGCTCCTTTAAATCACTTTTCTCGTAAATCAGTTTAACTTTAAGGAAGCTGCTCGGTTTCAATTCAATGAAAAGCCCATAAAATAGTTACCGAACTCAATAAACTATCGAGCAGGGACACACAGACAGACAGACAAACAGACAAACAGACAGACAGACAGAGAATCAATAGGAGTTGATGCAATTCACACTGGCTGGCGAAAATCTTCAGCAGACATTAAGGCCAACTAATTTATGGCCTTTTAATTTAATGGGCTGGGCTGGAAAACTGTCCCTCATTTAGCAGCAAGCAACTCAATTCCGGGTGGGTTCGCCTCATGTGCATAAAATCCAGCCGCATACGCTGTCCTTGTGCCCGTTCCTAAGGACTTGCCACTGTTGCCATTTCAAGTTCATAATCTATCACATATGAGGGTTGCAACCAAGCGAACAACAAAAAAATAAAATAAAAACACCAAAAAATAATCGAATAAATTTATGCTACAAATGCTCGTTCCACGTTTATTTTTCTTTTTTTTTTGATTTCTTCTTTTGCGCATTTGTGGAAAATTTTTAATCTATAAATATCTATAAAAATCAATTTGGTGTTCACGCGACAGTTTGGCCCTTAAATGACATTTCTGGTTCAGTTTGGCCAAACTGACAGCCGGATTAATTGCAGATGTTATGATTTTTTGCGGAAATGCGCACAATTTCAATACATTTTTTCCGCACCATTTGATTTGGACTGCATGGCTGACTGCGTCTAATCCAAGGATCAATTCAATTCCATGCCGGGCTAGCTGGATGTTTATCACTCGAGCAGCTGGCGAACGTGAGGTGGCTTAAAACTACCGCTGATTAAAATCAACATATCATAAAGGACACAAAGCCAATCAATTAATAAACAACAAACAAGACGATAACTAATTATGGCGAAGACGCCGCGAATGGGAAACGAGCTCGGCCTGTTTTCAAAAACGCATTTATCACACTTTAGAGCCGAGATCGGGTATATTTTTGCTTGTAATACGCTGCCAAGCTGCGCAATTAAAGATCACAATTCCACAGACCCATTGAGCTGCGAAATTAGCAAGGATAATGGCAGCGGTGACAACACACACACACACACACACACACACACACACACACACACTGAAAAAAGATAGAACGGGATCAGGATAACCAGGGGGGGAATTCAGGTCGTGCCAAAAGTCGCCTCAGCTGCGTCGCATTCGCTTCCGTTTCGCAGGACGAGAGGGCTGCGTCGCCTGGTTCAGGTTCAGGTAGCCCTGGCCAAATGCACAACCGGAAATCGGTTCATTGAGTTCAATTTCAGGTTTATGAAGCGACTGTTGCTTTCTCTTGGAGAGTTTTTCCTCCTTTGCACTTTTATTCTGCCTTTTCTTTTTTTTTTTTGATTGATCACCGTCACCCAATTAGTGTAAATGCGATTATGTATATGAGTGAGAGGACACAAACAATTGCCATTTCTATGAGGGGATATTGTGTCCTGTAAGTGCACTGAGCGAAATACTTTTTATTTTAAATTAAATGCATATGAAAAATGTATTTAAATTTCTTTTGAAAACCTATTTAGCTATTTTTTAATATATATACTTGTGATATGTAAGACCAATTATTTATATATATAATGCTTTTTTAAAGTACATTTTTTTATATTTTTTTTGTACAAATTTGTATTCCACTAGTTTTTTTTTTTAATTTTTTATTTATGCTTTCCATTTATTTATTTCTGTTTTGGTTAATCATAGTTAGGTATGAATTTCTTTCAGTGTCCATTATTTGTCATATATAACGCGGCCTTATTAGTGCACAAATTACTTTTCACTGCCACTGTCAGTCCCTCATCAAAATCGTGGCAAAACACTCGCCTGAACGAGGCATACAAAAGGATTTGAGCTAAATTAATTATTCCCAATTGACTTTTGGACACAATACAAAAAAAAAGTCAACCAGGGGTTGATCGTTGTCCTGTCTACCTCTCCCTCTGCCTATCACGCTCTCACCCTATCATTAACTGATCATATTTAGGGTAAGCACATAATTAGGGGTAGCTTTGCATTATATGCGACGTTTTGGAAATATTTGTGTGAAATTGAATACCCTTAATGTTGAGCACTTCAAATTTTCATTGAGTAAATCGCACGTTTTAAATGAACATTTAAATTGCAATTAATATTAGTCAGCCGAGAAGCGCGCACATGAAAATTAAGCGGAAAACGCTAATGGGACGCAGCGCTAATTAAACCAACGACTCCTGCCACGCCCCCACATCCTTGCGCGCCACACATGTGTGCTTCTGGGGGGGAGGAGGGGGGGGGGGGGGCTGAAGTAATTAGCGAAATCCTCTCATGTCGTAATCTACGAAATCGTAAAAATATGTTGAACGACAAAGTCGCAAGTTATTATTATTATTGCAGCGCTAAGCGGGCACCTAAAAACATTTAAGCAAATTAGCTGGAAATGCAAATGTATAAATGAGGACGACGCCAAGGATGCTACCAGTTAAATTTTACAACCCTCCAGCACACAAACACACACACAAACACACGCACACATGTGTGCGCTCTCGTAATCCACACAAAAACCATCTTGAGAAATAATTAAGATGTATGTAAATGGAGAAAATGCTAAAATTGTTAAAAGCATAATATTTCTTTGGCTACCAAGCGGAACCCCAACTCGAACCCCAATCCCAACCATGTCCAAATGATGTCGCACATGTGTTGTATTTTTTGTTACACCAAAGTTATGGCCAAGTGCTTTTGTGTCTGTGTGTGTGTGTTCTTGTGTGTGTTCTTGTGTGTGTGAGAGACGCCATATTCTAATTCAATTATCACTTGGGCAGCAAATGGGAGAGGTCCCGTTTCAAGTGACACTAAAAGCTTTGTCAGCGACTTTAGCCACGTTTGAACTTGTGGTAATGCAAGGATACGTCAGTTTGGGTCCTTTGAAATATGGCCCTACTTAGACTTTTGTTAAACGTGGCGTTATTTAGTAGCTGGCCAAAATGAAATATACTCGATCATAAGTTGAGTGAAAAGCGACAAAGGATAAATCAAAGAGAGACTTTAACTAAAGCCAGAAAAGGATTAAATATTATAATAAAAAGGTTTCCTTCTTTATTCCTCATTCATCAAAGTTTTGTCTTAGT
>SCDZ01000541.1:0-78504 GCA_004143845.1 Drosophila lacertosa | reverse complement strand
CTTAGTCTTAGTCTTAGTCTTAGTCTTAGTCTTAGTCTTAGTCTTAGTCTTAGTCTTAGTCTTAGTCTTAGTCTTAGTCTTAGTCTTAGTCTTACCCTCAATTATATTCTCATCTTAGCCAATCAGCTAATTGTCTAAAATGTCTCTGCCAAATGAATTTAATTATTTTAGCTTTGGCTGCTGTCTCTTCAAAAATTCACAACCACAAATGTCCAAAGTTCGCATTCGTACAAAAATATGCCAAAAATCTGCCCACATCCATAAATTTGAAACTTGGCTCAGATCGTTTTGGCCAAAGAACACCGCAAAGTAAACAAATTAAGTAAATCGCTTTCTAATTGTAATTAGTTGATGCCACTTCCAGGACATAGCAGGACTATTAGCTTCGGGCTGTTTGTTTCTTTGTGGTTGGCAAAAGGAAACTTTGCCCGAAACGAGGTAAATAGGCAAATAATATGGAGAAAAGTCAAGTTCTGTATAATGTTTAGATAAGTGTTATAGATGGCAAGATAGTTTTTGATCTGTATGAAATAAAAAAGAATTGACAATAAAAGCAAACAACATGTGAATATAAAGAAGAGGATGAAGGACAAAGGGGTTCTGTTTTATCTTAAGCTTACCTCATAGACAAACAAACAATTTCTAGTAATAGCTGTAAGTAGCTTTATATACATATGTATCTATGTTGACTGTAACTCATTTTAATGTCCTTCGCATAAGGCACGAAAATACTTCATATTAGGCAATATTTTCGATCGGACTGTGTTTAATTTTGTGCTTACGAATGGGAAACATTTTAGTTTTCTAAATAATGTGTGCGCATGTGTTAACAACAATAACACACACACACGCACATACACCAAATTTCTAATTCTAATTACAAACAATAAACGGGGCCCAAAACGTTCGGCCATATGAGAGTTCATAATCCATTTTGGACGGCGAGGCGAAATTAATATTCAGATTTATGTATTAATAACATTAAACGGACACGCACACATACTATTACAGTTACACACAGCCAGCTGGTGGATGGTGGGGGTCAATTTGTGCTTATCGTATAATTAGAGTAGCTGGCACTGGATACCCAACCCCCACCCAATCTCCACCCCCCCTTTAAGGCGACCACATGCGAACCCTTAGCTGGAAACAGCAAAAGTCGCATAATTAATCTGCTTATGTGCTGGCCAAATGGGTCAAGTCCTGTGCGGGTTTGAGTCCTTGCTGTTCCCGGGTGTGACTAAGTAATTGCAAGTAATGCTCGTAATATTATTGAAACCCATTTCGTTTTATGCGCCTTCAGCAGTTGCCACTGATGTAAATCACTCTGCTTACAACTTTGTGTGGTATTCGAAGGAATCAAACTGGGAAATCGTTTGGCAGCGAAAATCGCATTATAACACATGTGATATATTAAAACCTTTATTTGTACAATTACTATTATAATTTAATGCATGTGATAAAGTTAGAACTAACTTTCTATAAATAAAGTTGCCAAAGAATATGCTCTTAAAATTAGAAACTAAAAATATTAAAAAGGTAGACAGTAAATATATTTAATAGTTTGCATAAATTTCAGAAATGTTCCAAATGGTATAATTGCTATTATTAATTGCACAATTCTATTTTATCTAGTAATTAAATAAAACAGGATGTCGACACATTGGCAAAGCCAATTTCTCATGTTATTTTATAAAATTGTAATCATAAACCAAAAGAGTCGCAATACAAAATTTTATGCGTTTTCATAAACAAGTTTATAAAAAAAAATATTTTATTTAATCGTTTCGAGTTTATTGAAAATATTTGAATTCCTCTGGTATATTACATTTTCTTTTATTTTATAATATTTTTCTAATTTTATTAATTTTTTTATTTTATATATTTATGTCTATATGCATATATTTTTTATTGTACGTATATGTATATTAATATATACATACATATTTTTTTAAATTTACTTTTCTTGACACTTAATTTGTAATTTGATAATTATTAGAATAAATATATAAATAAACTTAGTTTCATACACTTTTTACTTTTGATAAATATAAATTTGGTATTTTGAAATTGTCCTCGAGTTTAAAATAATTTAATTACTGTCATAAATGTTTTATAGTTTTAAAGATTTGCTTTTTATTTAAAATATACTGCAATCGAGCAGTTTTGGTCCAATACATTAGCTCCTGTTTAAATAGTTTATTTTTGTACAAAACTTGTCCCGATTTCTATTAAAATTTACATTTTACCCTGAACGAGGGTTTTCCGTGATTTTCTGAGTCCTTCAAATTATTCTCTTGTGGTCTTATTCTGCTAACATTTTCTGCAATTTTGACATCCCCAAATCACGCAATGACAACATCAGTTAATACTCTTCATTACTTAAATGGACCATACTCAACATTTCCTAACAGAATAAATTTAATTACAAATGTAACTTTTTGATAAAAATCATTTATTTGTAATAATTTCTATAGTTTGAACAGACTTTACTTTTAAAAGTGAAAGCTTAAATATTCGCAAATAAAAGAAAATTAAACTTTCCCATTTACTAATTTTATTCGAAAATTCAACTTTATCTTATAAAAATTAAAATAATAGAAAAACCTTACGGTATTTTAGAAAATTCTTTGCGCTCTTCTTAAGCACGCTATTAATAAAATATATAAAAAACGATAAAATAATAGTTTGTCCCAGTTATTTTTTTTCTTATTTATACATATAAATATTTTGTTTTCTATTCATGACACTTAATTTGTCAATTGATTAATACAAGTATAAATAATTGAATAAATAAATATAGTTCAAAACACTTCCCACTTTTAATAAATAAAAAATTGGTATTTTGAAATTGCGCTTAACTTTAAAATACATTAATTACTTGCATAAAACATTTATAGTTTTAAAGATTCACTTTTAAGTTTTTTCTCTTACGTATAATGAATCTTCAGGTATTTAGACAAAAACAATAAAGATTTGGGCATGAATTCGAGGCTAGCTTTTATCTAAGTTGACAGCCTTATAAACCAGTTAATAGCTTAAGCTTAATCCAATACCTTTAATGACAATAACAATTAATAGATTTTTCATATAGAACAAAAGTGTTTAAGTACCATTAAGAACACAATAATTATTTTTATAGGAAACACCCACAAATAATTCTATTACTGCATTCATTTGATCTACTTATGAGTAGATATACTTATTGTAGAGCGCAATAAAAATGCCTGGGAATAATACCTCTGGCCACACTCGACTCTTGGCAATCGTTTCATCGGGCATAAATCATGCAAAACAAGAGAGGAAAAAAGTAGGAAAATAAGGAAGGAAAGACTATCGTGGAAAAGTTATAAGAATTGGCAAGCTACACGGCGTCAATAAATAAACAAAAGGCGTATAAGGCATTTGGCATTATTTTTTTTTTTTATTTTTTTGTGGTGCGCTGGTCTCCAAGGACGAAACTAGCCGACGCCCCCAACTTATATTTATGGGCCGCCAGCGAACGGTATTTGCATTTACATGGCCCGGGGGCCACAGGCTGAGCAAATGACCGCTGAGTGTTTTGGGCAGGGGGTGGGGGGCGGGGGGTGGGTGGAAAAGGGGGGCTTGGATTCTGTTTGGCGCAATCAAAGGCCGTCTAGCGATTTGCCATTTTCATACACATGCGAGCGACGCATTCGTAAAGGGCGTCGAAGGTGGAGGGGAGGATGGGGGGGAGGGTCTTTAGGGGTGCTCTCCCAATTTATCATTGTCTGGCTGAAACGTAGTGGCTAAAACCCCCGGAATGCAACGTAACCCATAGCGAAATCCACAGCGAAGCAACCTGCCGTCGTTTTCTGATTTATGACGCTATTTAGATTTCACGTGATTCGTTTTCAATGTGCGCGTCCAGCGCGCAAAGATAGAAAAAATTGCGCACAATAAATCGCGGCCAGCAAAAGAATCGGCGAAATGAAAAAAGTTAAATAAAACCAAAAAAACCAAAAAATTCGAAATCTATGCTAAAAATTACAACACACAGCTGCGTGTGCATAAATCTCGGCACAGTTCGGCCAATGCATTTTTTTCTTATTTTTTCCGTACAAATTTGAAAAGCCAAAAACCCAGCCAAAAAGCCGAAGCAATTCACTCAAAATGCAATAATAAAAAATGGCCGAAAAATCAGAATTCCTATTGCGGGTCTAATACTGAATACCCTTTAAGGCACATTCATTTAGTTTAGATTCCTCTTTCTATTAATATGAGCTATCCAAGTTCGCATTATTTTATGTTTCTACATGTTTCGATTTTATGTTTGTATTTATTCATATTTTCTTAAATTTGTTATAATATAATAATTAATAAATTTCTTCTACTTAAAACAAAAATCTATGATTTTATTTAGCATAAATTAACCAATAGAACAAGTTGAATTTAAATTTAAGCTTATAAGTTTCAGTTAAGTTGTTGTATATAATAACAGAAAAATTAAATTTATTAAAGTTAGTATTATTCTGAATTCAAAGTTAAGTAATTTTTCATTTGATTTCCAACAAATAATCATACATAAAAAGTTATTAATGTACTCCAAGCATAACCATTTTAAATAACAGTAAAACGTAACCTATGTATATGAAATTGAATACTAATTCATAAAATAATATAGATAAAAATAAAATTTGGTTTTTAACTTTATTTTTTATAATAAATATGTAAAAGTTACAAGATCACAAAACATTCTTTGTATACCAATTCATTTTTACCCAAATTGACAAACTTACACATTAATTATAAATTAAATACAAAATAAATATTTAATTCAAGAAATTTATCTATTAAATTGAGTTATAGTTCTGGTTGAATATTTTTAAGTTTTTATTTATTTGGTGCTTTGCAAGCCATATTATTTATTTAGAAATTTATCCGTAAATAAAGAATTTGTTGCGAAAATGTCCTTCAAATAACAAATTAGTTTTTAAATTGAGAATTGTTTTACACTGATTAAAATTAAAAATTCAGCTTCAGCTTGATCTATGAATGCTTGAACAAATTTATCTGATTACTTTTACTTTGAAACAATCACGAAAAACTTCAGATTTTATTAAGAGAGTTTAAAATATTTCATATTAAAAGTAAAACAAATCCAACATATTCCACAACTAATTGAAACTAATATTGCAAATCTATTACTTCAATTTAAATACAAAAGGCTTAAGGTTTTCCCAGAGTGTTTAAACACAGTCCATATTGCTAGAAAAGCTAATCCAACCCATTTCCCAAACGTATGCCAAGCAAATGGCAACATTTGGCCAGGGTATTTAAATTCGTTGCAGTTGCGACTTAGAAATTTGGCGAAATTGAATTTGCATCTTTCGCTTTTTGCCGGGCTTATCAACTATTAAACGCAAATGGCGGCGTATTTAGCATGAAATTGGCCAAAATGAAAATGATATCGATATAGATTTCTCTGCGCCCGCATCCCGTTATTCCGCTATTCCGTTATTCGCATTCGATTTGCATACATTTTGTGCGTGTGGCATGAATAATCGTGCCCCTCACAATCCGATCTCTTAATGCGACCCTCGTGCGACAAGTTCATGAGTTCCGCCGATTGACTTTGAATATTAGCCGGGCCGGGGCCGGGGCCCGGGCCCGGAACATGGGCGGGGGCGAGGTCACGGGGGGTGTGGCATTATTCGCCAGCTGTAATTGACATGCAAGTTGAGCGCATTTTGGGGCGCTGATTTGATTTGCAAACACAACGCATATGATTACAGGATCCAATGCATTTGATTTGATTAATTATTGTACAACAACTGCTTGGCTGTGTAAGTGTGTAAGTGTGTGTGTGCGTGTGTGTGTGGGAGTGTGTGTTAGTGTATGTTAATACAAATTAATTAATCTGTGCACATTGCGCACAACATCACTGAGATTGATTGCACTGACTCAGACATTTCTCTGTGAGGCCTTGAAAGGTATTTGGAAACTTAACCCTAACAAAAATGTATCAGAAATGAATTAAAAATGAACTGCATAACTTTTATGATATATAAAATAATATTTATTTCAAAATAATATTTATTTCATTTAACATTCGTAACTCAGGAAACATTTCCCTTTAAGGTCTTGAATTGTTTTTGGGAACATAACCCTAACAAAAATCTATCAGAAAGTGCATAACATTTATGATTACTCGAAAGGAAACAAAAAATTTCCCTAAAAGAATTTGGTTACATACTGAAAAGTCTTTTTTTAATTCACTTAACATTTGCTACTCAGGCAAATATTTCCATTTGAGGTCTTGAATTGTTTTTAAAAAATTAACCCTAACAAAAATCTATTGGAAAGAAAAATATTTAAATTAAAAATAAACTTTTATGATATATTAACTTAATATTTATTTCAAAAACAGGCAAAAAAATTCACTAGAAATAATTTGGTTACACACTGATAAGTCTTTTTACAATTCAATTAATATTCGTAACTCAGGCAAACATTTTCCTTAGAGGTCTTGAATTGTTTTTGGGAACTTAACCCTAACAAAAATGTATCAGAAATGAATTAAAAATGAACTGCATAACATTTATGATATAAAAACTTACTATTTAACTCGAAAGCAAACAGAAAGTTTTCCTAAAAAAATTTGGTTACATAATGAAAAATCTTTACTTAATTCAATTAACATTCGTAACTCAGGCAAACATTTCTCTTATTTGGAAACTTAACCCAAACAAAAGTCTATCAGAAAATTGATTATTTGATTGCATAGCTTTTAAAATATTAATAACTGAACTTAATATTCATTTTAGAGCAGACAAAAAATATCCCTTGAAAGAATTTGGTTACCAACTAAAAAGTATTTTCTCAATTCAATTAACATTCGTAACTCATTTGTAATTATTTATCATATATAATATACATTATAATTATTATTATTATAATTACATTTAAGTATGTACATTGTTAATTATTTACACAATTAAGTAGACTAAAGACCATAAGATACTTTTTACAATCAAGGTTTAAGAATTTCACATTTCGAAACATCCTCTTGGATTTAAGGTAATGCTTTATTAATAAGGGGGCGTGGCTGCAGACGCCCTCATCGGGTATCTCCTATCCAAGCTCGACGCGTCCTTCTTGTCAATTTTTCACTGATCATGATTACTTTTATCTCTTGACTGATAAGTCTAATCGACGATTTAAAAAGTCGTCACATGGCAAAACTTTCAACTCAATTAAAAAACTCTTCTTTATGCGGGACTCTTCATAGAAAGAAAAATACTCAAAAAAAATTTATTGGCAGCCTTCCAAGTAGACAACTGAATTACATAAGAACTCATATTTAATAATTATACTTAATTCTTAGTAAATTATGGTTTATTAATAACACTGTTACTTACTCACTTATAAAAATTATTATTGTTATGAATTACCTTTATAAAAATATTTATAAAAATTAAATTTATTTTTCCCTATTAATTAGCCAAGAATCTTTAAATTTATCCACAATATTTTTGCTGTCAACAATATTTAAAATATGTACTGTAGTACGTAAGTATTGTATTTAGAAAAAGCTACCAAATCTTTTTTACCCCTTTTATGATTTGAAAAATCTTGCTTGCCATATAAATAATAAAAGAGAAGCCTTTTAATAAAGTTTATTTATTATTACCCACACTTTCCAAAAGATCTTCACAAAGAGTTTTTATTTGTGCTTTTCTCTCTTTTGTAAATGACTAGCAGACATGTCTCTTGGTATTACATAATGCGTAAATTATCATAAACAAATTAAAAAAGTTCGTGATGTGTCACTTTGACAACAACAACAACAAAAGGAAGTGGGCTAAACATAACAAGGACAAGTCTCTCTGCAAGAGTTTAATGTTTTTTAAAAGTAATAAGCAAATCCTCGTGGGCGGTCTGACGAGTCGCCGAAAAGCCCAACAAACCCAGCAAACCCAGCAAACCCAACAAACCCGGCAAATCCAGGAATCCCACCCTGATGGGCCTCTAAGCGCAAACATAAATCCAATTGGAGCAGGCTGAGTGGGTCTCAAGTGTTGAAATAGAAACACCCAACGGGGCCGGAGGGGGAGTGGAACGCCGCCCAGGGACTAGCTGCGGGTACCAGGGCTTAGCATTTTAAATATAATTTATTTGGCAGCCCCCAAAGGGGTTGCTTAAGTGAATCACGGCGGGCGGCCCACGACAGAGAGTTAGAGAGAGAGAGAGAGAGATAAAGAGAAGGAGAGGGGGGGGGGGGGAAGTCCTGCGAAACAATCACTCAACATTTTGGCAACTTGACTCAGGGACTTGCCCGCATTATAATTTCATAATTTGATTACATTAAAAGGCACAAATAGCTAAGAAAGTTGCGAATATAGCAGACACTTAAATACCCTACAGGTAAAAATATATAAATAAATATAATTTTTAAAATTACAGATCAAAAAATATATAAATTGTATAAGGAAAATATAAATATTTAAAAAAATAGTGTTTAATTAAAACTTAAATTAATCGTTTATTTACAATTATTAGGAACTTAAGTAAGAATTTTGATTGCGATAATTTCTTCCATTTAAGTTTTATTATGGAAAATATAAAAAAATATATATAAACCTATGTCTTAATTCATTAAAATTATAAAGGATCTAAGTGAAAGATACACATATACCTTTTGTATATAAATAAATATAAATATAAATAAATAATAAATAAATATAAAATATAAATACATATAGGTATACTAAAATATTCAAATTGATAAAGCTACTATATATTAATATGATATGCATATTCATATAATAACTAAAATATTCAAATTGATTAATCTTTCATTTATTAAAATGATCTGCATATTCATATAATAATTTAAAAATAAAAAATGCCCTCATCCCAAATGATATTAAATAGTCAGCATGCCTTATTGGAGGACAAATCGGGCGTCATAACTTGTAGCATTTTGTTTGTGGCCGAATTGAGGACACGTGACCAGGTCACGTGGCCGAGACGCCCCGGCGAAACCAGCGAAACTGGCGAAACCGGAAAACCGGAAAAGCGGAAAAGCGGCGTGTCAACTCGCATGTAATCACAACAAAACATGTGGCCTTCCGGCTATCGGGTAACTAATATCAGGACATGCAATGAAATTCCCATTAGGCGTTTAATAGTTGTTTGTTGGCACATCCCACGGATTGATAAGGGCGGCAGCATGGGAAAGGAGTGGGGAGGGGGGAGGGGGGAGGGGGGCGGGCAGTATCTGCGGTTGGCCGCGTGCCGACGCCTCATCATTCATGTGGATGTCGTTGTTTGCTGCTCGTTTAATGCTCATGTAAATTATGCGCCAAAAATTTAAATTCCAAGCATTAGAGATAACATTTTACAGAGTTTAGCAAAACCGTGGGATTTGTTTTCAAAACAAAAGCAAAACAAAAAAACAAAAACAAAAAGCGGGCTGTTCTTCAGGGGGTGTTAGTCCGAACACGTGTTGAAATTTTTAATGATGTTTTCGTTCGTAGGACTTACAAAGTCAACCATAAGCTGGGCCCAACAAATTTTTATTGACATGGCCATGCGACTTTTTAAAGCTGCCTGCCAGATGATTTCTTTTAGTCAATTTGCCCCTTCCCCACCCTTTCGAAGCAACACCCTTATCATAGGCCGAACTCTCCCTTACCTCAAGAAAACGCAACAATAAGCGAAAAATATACATAATTCAATACTCGAAATAGCAGCAAATGCAACTTTGATGGCCGCCCTGGGTCGACATATTGTAAAACTATAAAAAAAAATACAAAATATATATATATATATATATATAAACATAATTCGTGCAAATCTCGAATCGTAAAAATTGCGCAAATTTTGCCAATGCCGAAAAACCGCAACAAATTGCGGAGATTTGGGCGGGGCTGGGCAAATTAGTCCCGAAAAACACGCGAGTGAGCAACAAATAAAAAAAAAATATATGCAACATAATGTGGCAACATGGGCAGCCTGTGGCTTATGGCGAACGGGCCGGTGTCGCAGGAAAAGCTCATAAAAAATTATAGATTTTCATCTGTGCATATTTAACTTTTATCGCCGGCCCCGCTCTCATGTGTTGCCTTTAGGCCTTTATGCGACCGCAGCCTGAAGCAGGCATAAAACAAATGTCATACTCAGGAGGCGGCAAGAAATCAAATCCCTTTCCCCCTTTTCCCCTGTCATAAAGGTGTTGTGTGTGTGTGTGTGTTGTGGATTTTTGCATAATCGTCAATTCCTGATTTTAAAAGTCCTGCGCTTAAGGGTCGCTGGGCTTTTGTGTGGGCTGGCTGCCGGCACGCCTTGGTCAACAATAAAAATTCATTTTTATAATCTTTACATGTGTTACAGCAACAGCAAACAGCAACAATAAATATTTATTACTATTTTACGATTGATTTTAGTTTAGATTCAGGTTCAGCTTCAGCTTCAGGTATTGAGCTATTTGGCAAGTAATATCATTTAAATGGCCAAAGATTTGATTTCACGCACATCGCAAGGCGAATGCAAATGTTTCTAAAGCCGCTTAGATTTCTTTTAATATTTGAACATACAATTGAAATTTAATCAGTTTTTGAATTTTTCTGCCTGAAACTCGCATTTCACAAATTAAAAATCATTTTTCCTCATTCAACCTTCCATCGTGAGTTGAAGAGACTTTTTTTGATTTTCTTTTATGAACGTTCATCTGTTGACAGAAATTAAATCTTTTTCGGCGCAATTTGAGCTAGAGAATGAAAATTCTAAATATAATTATGCGTATATAAATACTTGCTTTAGATAATATGTAAAGATTTTTTGGGACATTTTAAAACTTTATAGCTCCCTCAGTTATAACGCTAGATATATTAATAGGAAAGGGTATACAGAAGCATATAAACATTCTTTACAACATCACTGGAAAATACTTTGACCACACTCACTTATACCCCAAACACAGCACAAAGATCCAAAATTATCCAATAAGCGGTTCAATAATTCTAGTTGAGTTGCTTAAGCTGGTTATTAGATGGCGCTGCATCGATAACTATCGATGATGTCTCAAGCTCATTGTGATTGGATCGTGATCGATTTATCATTATTATTTATCTTTTTCTCAAGCCTCTACACCAAAAACGTATTTCTTTGAATTTTCATTATCAATAAATATTATTAGTAATATGAATTTATAAATTGCATGACTAAACTGATTGTTAATTGCAGCTAAAAGGAATTTTAGCTTCAGGTGGGTCTTGGGTTCAAACCCTCCTTAGAATCAATGAGAAAAAATCCAACTAATTTGTAATATGATGTATCCTCTATTTATTGTGCACATTTCTGTTTTAAGCACTCGCATATCAACAAGTTGTAGGGTATCTACTATCCGAGCATCTTCAACTTGAGCAATCTTTTTAGGTTTCCAAATTAGCTTAAATATCCTTTTTTTGATAAAAATATCTCTTATGATTTTTCCAAAGTGATTGTCGATTTTATTAACATTTACAGTTAACTTAATTATAAATGTTAGTTTTTGGAAATTTTTGCAATAATTAATCTGAAAATATTCTCAGCGGCAACGCGTGTTGGGCGCCAGCCAGGAGAACCAGGCAGGATCCAGGCAGGATTCACAAGAAGGCCCGAAACATCTCTCGCGGCAACACCCACAGCAAGTATAACATGAGGTCGTACGTCCAGAGGAACAGCCACCACATGACCTCCAACTACACCTGGGCACTGGGATTCCACATCCGAAGCGACAGAACTTTATACGCATATCGTCGACAGCTCAACTCGAATAATGCCAAATGGATTATTGCAAAGACTTCGCACAAGGCCACACTCTGTTTTCAGCTCATCAAGCCCATATTGTCAATAGCCTAAGTTATGAACAAATTAATTAATTCACTCAATTCACAATAAATGCCTTTTGGCACTCACTTGCAAAACCGAAAACAGAAAGTACGACAAAACTTGAAATTTGATGAAACAGTATTGAAAACTGAGGCTACGTTAACTTTATGCTTTGTAATATGTCCAAAAATTAGGTAAAACACAGGGCTACATTGATCATGTGGAAATAAGTCTGACAATACAACATACGATACAAGAGCTGCTTGGAACATGGCCAAAGTCAAAGACCATGGTCAAAACAAAAATAATGGAAAAATTTGGAGAGTTACATAAATAGACTACCTTTTAGCTTAGGTCCTTTAGATAACACTCTCTGCCAAGACTGCACAGACTGACAAATATACATATAGTTAAATAATGTAAATATGTTAATATATAGATTGGTCTCACTGGAGTTCAAACCATCAGGTTAGCTTATATAAGTTATCAATATTTTAATAATTAATATATTAATATTGCATATATAAATAAATGAAAAAAATGGAAAAAAAAACTTTTTCTAAAATTATATTTTAAAAACTAATTCACGCCGCTTATTTTAATTCGTCTCTATTCAGATTATTGACAGGCTTTTTAGAGGGCTATTAAATAAATTTGAAATTAAATTAATTATTTATTTATTTATATTTATATATATTACGGCGTTTATTTTAATTCGTCTCTATTCAGATTATTGACAGGCTTTTTAGAGGGCTATTAAATAAATCTGAAATTAAATTAATTATTTATTTATTTATATTTATATATATTAAACTAAGCTAGAAATACTGATTAAATAATTACATTATTAATAAAATAAATAAAATTCTATATATATAAATGGCTAATATGTTACATTTTATATTTCAGGTTTCAGAGTTGAGTTCTAATATTTTTGCAATGTTTCCATTTAGGGTAATTGAATAATTCTATAAAAAGAATTTTCTATACAAATACTTAAAAATTGCATAATTAATATTATATTTATTTATATGATTTAAATAAAACATTAAGGTTTTAGGCGACTTTTAAAAAAAGAATTTTTAGAAATATGTTAATAATTAATATAATAAATAATATTAAATAAAAAGCACAAATTTTGTTTTGAATACCATAAAGGAATTGTTTCAAATAGAAGATTAAATATATATAATTAAAACTTTTTTATATATTTTAATTTGTTATTTATTTATCTTTATTTATTTTAACTTATTTTGGTTGCAAATATTAAGTTTCTATGGTGCTCAATCAGTTAAGTTTTATATATTACTATATTTTATATAATATTTATGGCTCTATAAATACCCCAGAGCTTGTTTCAATCATATTTCTAATAGCTTCATTGATAAGAACGAAAAACAACCCTTTTTAGAGAAGACAACGCAGCTTTAGCAGATAGAGGAGCAATTTAACTAATGGTAAATCGGCGGAATGGAATCATAAATAAACGACAACTTTGATTTACTTGGGTTGACACCGAAAACAACATTAAATAAAGTGCAGGCATATAACCCTAGCTGGACGCAACACGAGTCCACTTAAGAGTCCTCGCGTCCTGTGCAGCGGAGCGTGGCGAGTGGGTAAGCGAGAATTACGCATTATCCTTGCTGGCTGACAGCAAATGCGCAATGGCAAACATTTAAAGCTGGCACCGTTGGCAAAGCTGATCGAATGCAAACGAAAGCGGAAACGGAAACGGAAATGGAAATGGAAATGGAATCAGATGAGCATACAGCAATTAGTGCAGTTCAATCCTCAACAGATTCGAGTGTCCCACAGGTGCTTGGCACCTTCTTCGGGTGGCATTAAAATGGCATTCAACGCAACCCATAAAGTGGCAATTAAAATCTTATTTTCGCTTATTACATTTTCAGCTTTTACCCCCCAGCCCCAGCAGCCATAACGGGACGCAGCTGCAGCCGCCGCCAATAAACACGTCTACAAATTGTTCCCATGCTTCAATTGTAAAATTTTGTCGCCAGGGCTGCCACCTGTTTCCATTTATTTTTTCTTTATTTTTTTTTCTGTTCGCCTCGCGTAATTGAATCATTTTAGCGCCATTTATTTTGTCAACCCACCCCCAGGACTTTAGGTGGGGGCGTGACATTTGTAAAACAATTTCTATTCTCGAAATGAAATCCGCAACAATAACAACAACGACAACAACGCTGAGAGCAGGCACATAAATAATAATGCGTTAAATTTATGCGTTGATTAATGCGAAGCAGTCGATCAAGAAAAGCGAACGGCAACTTTTCCAGCAGCGGCAACTTTTCATGCTCAGGTGTGTCGAGCATCCGAAAACAACAAGTTCATATGAATATTTAGCGAGCACTTAGCGAGTACTCTCAAGAACTGAACTCAGAAAAAAAAATCACACACACACACACTCACAAATACTGATATCAATATATTGCTAGATTCAAACAACTTTAATAGCTGGCCTCTCTTTCTTTTTTTTGCTATTAACTGTTTAGGTGGGGTATATGTGTGTTCTGATTGTGTATGTAACAGACAAGCGAGGGTGTTTGTAGGCCAATCAACTGCATATTCTTTAATTGCTGTTCAAGCGATCCCAAAGACTAATTGAACATCCAAAATAAACCATTGGCAGATCCTTATTTCATTTGCATTACTTTAGTTAACTAAAATCATTTTTTTTAACATTAAGAACAGAATTTTTTGCCTTAGTAATAGTAAGCAACATCAAAAGTCGACATTATTTAGATATTTATATCCCAGCCAGTTCCAAACATTAGAAAAGATTGGACTGAGTAATTTCAATACCAAAAAGATTATATAAATAATATTTTTCTAATCTCTAAAATTGTTTTGACTAAGAAAATCACATACAAATAAAAAATACTCTTAGCATTCTTATCTTTTACTATATATAATTAAACTTACTTATACGTTTTTATATATGGTAAATTAGCTAGTTTTTTTTTTTCTCATATTTAAGTTATTTAATAAATCATTTCCATCTATACTTTTTTTAATTTTTTAAAATAAACAGCCTTACCTTATTTCAACAATTTTATATTTTCTAATTGTGATTTAAGAATAATAAAATGTAATATATAATAGTCTGTTATCTAGACAAAATATAATTAAAGTTGTATATAATAAAAGTAAAATTAACTACTATTTCAAAAAAATTAATAAAAACTAATTTTTAAATAAATAACGTTTTAAGCATATATTTATGGAATAAATACGTTAATTATTATAACAAATACATTTTTTGTAGCCAACTTTTAAGTTGTCAGAATACCAAAAAACAATCTTAGAGCTATAAAATTAATATATTTATAACAATTGAAAAATGAGTGCAGAAATTAGTTAGAATATATTAGATTGCATTTAAATTCTAGGGTACTTCTTAGTATGTCATTACGAATCTTAGCCTACTTACTTGTCAAACTTGTATGTTGGATTTGGCGGTTCATTCGACTGAGATTTAATTGAAGAGAAATAAAACTAGGAATATATTAAAGCATATTTATATGTACATATGTATGTATGTATGTATTATATATGTGTATGTATATGTATTTGTATGGGTATTTGTGTTAGAGAAAATATTCCAATTTGTTGTCCTCCCGAAAATATAATCCTGAATAGTTCATAGACAACAGCTGATCTTCTATTTCCACAAAATTACTAAGGATACATTTTAGAGTTAAGTCATTTCAGTTATAAATACCTCTTTAATATCTTTCTTCTTTTATTTCAAACAGAGTATTGGGCAGTCGGCAACACTCTACTGCAAGATTCCGGCCAGTTTCGCTTTTTTCTCACTAGTTCGTAAATAAATGTTCTTAATGGGAGCAGTTCCTGAATGCAACTATTAAATACTATAACTCTTATGCAAGTTCTCTCACTCTCACTCTCACTAGCTCGCTCTCTCTCTCTCTCTCTCTCTTTCTCTGCTGTTTGTGAGTCGCAAAATGCAAAAAGACAAGTTTAGAAGCTGTTCAACTGGTTCCACAGAAGTTTTGTTCGAGGCTTGTTAACTTATTGCAATCGGAGCTATTTAGAAGGCAACACGTGCCGAGAAGCGACAACAGATTGGATAAGAAAAGTACGGAAAATGATGCATCACGTATCAGCTGCCTATATAATAATACTAATAGTAAGCTCCTGCTCGGCATTACGTAAGTAAAGGAATTAAAGCTAGTTCCAAGTTTAAGTTCGTTTCCTTTGAATTGCTTTACAGCCAAGGAAATCAAGAAATGTCACTTTGGCAATGAGAAATGCCTGGTCGACACCGTAAATGATATAATAAAGAAGTATCCGAAGGGAATACCGGAAATAGGCTTGAAGCCAATCGATGTTGTGGACATACAGGATACCAAACTGTTGAGTCCGCCCCGAAGATCAACCATTTGGGCAGACATCGATCTGGTGAAGCAAGTGAACTATGGCTTTGAGAACACGACGATCACACGGATCAAAGGATTCGGCAAGGATCCGACGGCGAGTCCGTTGATAATCTCGGGCCGTATACCCTGCCTGGTGCACAAGGGCAGGTTCCAGGGCCAGGGACGGCTGTGGATGGTCCACATGAATTTGACAGGTGAATCGACGTCCGAGTTCCAGAACATGTTCTTCACACTCAAACTGAAAGTCCAAATGGAATTTCGCAACAACAAAAGATACTTAAATATCTACGAGCTGTCGCCAACTGTGAAAATCGATCGGTGAGTCTCAATTAAAAATAGTTTCATTTCGTTTTATATATATACTCATTTTCTCTTGTTTAGCTGGATCATTTGGATGGACGATCTTTTTCATGAGAACACAGATCTGACAATCGCTGTCAATCGGGTCTTCAATAGTCGCTGGATTGAGATCTGGAACGAATGGGAGCCGATTATATTGGAAACATTCGCCAGCGTCTTTCTGGGCATGATTAAAAAGACTTTCGATCGTATTCCGTATGATGAGATGTTTTTAACTGATACGCTTTAAAGGGTATCTCCTACAAGTCGATAAGTCTAAGAGAGATTTTTTTTTTTTTGGCCCAGAGAAAGATTCTGTAGCTTGATATTTTCTATCTGTTACTTTAATAATTGCTATTAGTATTATTAATATAATGCATAGTTAAAATTGTGTTTAAAACGAAAACAAATGTAAAGATTATATTTTTGTTATATTTGGTTATTTTCAATATTCATAAGTTAACATTATATGTGTGTATATAGAAGCGCGATTAAGTTCTCTGGAAATCACAGCAGCTGAGAAGAGTAGTAAGCGATTAATTTAATATAAAGGCATAATAAATAAATGACAAGATGCAGCCCATAGTTTCTACTTGTTTGTTAGTTATCTCTTACCCCAAAATAAAGCCCATCAAATTAAACGATTCGCGGGGCAACCCTTCGAAAATACGAGAGGCATTTAGCGAAACGTTTATTTCATTATTACGCAAAGGGGGCAAAAATGCGCACAAAAGTCAAATTGAAAAAGTCAAAAATGAGGGTGACTAAAGTGGCCCACCCACCGGGGTGGGTGGGTGGTTGGGTGGTTGGGTTGGTTTGGCAAAAACTAAAAACCGTGACGGAAGGAAGTACTAGCAGGGAAACACCCTACTCTTAAGCCAGCACACACAAAGAGGCTGGCACTTGTGCTCTCTCCCCCTCTCTCCCTCTCCCTCTCCCCCTCGCTCTCTCTCCCTTTGTCCGCTGTGTTGTCCTTTTGTGGCAATCCCCCCGCACGGCTCGACCTCAAATCACATGCATAAGGTTTTAAGTTTTGTGCTTTGTCATACAAGTGCGTGGAGGACGATCTCCAGATACAGATACAGTTGTAAAGATATGGTAACAGGCGCGTAATGTGACAGCATTTCAGCGGGACATGAGCGCTACACATGTTCAGGCCTTGCCCCACCCCGCTGACAATTGCTTCGTGGGGGGGCGGGGCGGGCCATGACGTAGCTCAGTGTGCGGCGCTGCGAGGGTAGACACAAGATAAGCTGGGTTAAATTAGATGATGTATGTGAAGAATATTCAAATCAAATAAATAATTATAATAATAAAATAAATAAAATAAAATAAAATAAAAATAAATAATTATATAAAATAAATAAAAATAACAAAAATAAAAAATAAATAAAGTTATGTTTATGAATTTAACTTAAGCAGATAAACGATTACTGTTAAAAAAATATAGAAAGAGTTATATTTAATAAAATAAAATGAGGCTAACTAAAAGTATTTTGTTAATTTTTATAAGTTGCGAGGGCAGACACAAACAATTTAATAGGTATGAAGAATATTCCAAAAAATCATATTTAAGGTTAAAAATCTAACTAGAACTGGAATAGATTTTTGTAAAAATAAAAAAAAAAGGAAAGAATTGTCTTTACCATAAAAAAGAGACTAACTAAGAGTTTCATATTTGTTTTAATAAGTTGCGAGGGTAGACTCTAAAGATACCGGTCACATTAGCCAATTAGATAATATAGAGAATACTCAAAGAAAAAATTAAGATAAAGAATAAATGGAGATTTAATGACAATTTGGCGTTTAAACACACATTTTTAAATATCATTATTTTTTAAGCAAAGCAAAAGTTACTTTTAACAAATCAAAGCCTACAACTAATAAATTTAAAGAGCTATTTTTATTTAAAAAAAAATAAAGTTAACTAAGAAACGCTTGTTGATTTTAATAAAGTCAAGTCTGAAAGTCAATTTTGTTATACAAATAATATAAATAATAATAATAATAAAAAAAATGTATGAATAACACAAATATTCTTGTTGTCCGCTTTGTAGACTAAAGCATTTATTTGAAATTAAGTTGTAAAACAAAATGAATTTTTATAAAATTATAGACGATTTAATTTTAAGCGTAAATTTTAACATTTTGTTTAAAAATGTTTTGTTCTTTTGTTTATTATTAATTTAGCGAAAAGTATACCTGTTTTATTTAACTTTATACAATAGCATTTAATATCAATAGATACAAATATATATTTTAATATCAAGCATGACATACTATATATAAGTATTAAAATGAGAATTGTATTAATTTTCAGACTCGGAAAAAACCGTTACTCAAATAATATTTCTTTTAGAAAAGTTCTGAATTTGTGAATTTTTCTTTTGTAGAAGTTGGATTCTTAAAAGATCTGCCAACATTATTTTCGCTTGTGTTTACTATAAACAAAATAGTTAAACCTAATATATATTGTCTCTTGATGTATATAAAAAAATTACAAATATTATTCATAATTATATATAATAATATTCCCAAAATTTGTTTTTATTGCTTTTGCTAAAAATGTCTTCTAAAAGCATCTTTCCAGCATTTTTATCGCTTGTTTACTCAGTATATTAAACTTAAAAATATTATTTTTATTTACTTAAAATCTATTTATAAGTTTTCAGATGATATTCCGAATATCTGCTTATTTTTGATTAGCTAAAGTTGCCTTCTCAAAACTGCTTGCAACACCCGCAAGTAATTTTGTGGCAGGCCTGAAACAAGTGTTGTTGCCCCATTCCCATGCCCCGTTGCCGTGCTGAAGCCCCCTTCCGAAAATGGTGTTACGTGTTATTGGGGCCCATTTTTGTTGACATTTGCCGCCCTGTTTGAGCCTTCAAATATTGGCCCGGGCAATGTTTGGATATCATTTTGCGCAAATAGCGGCAACTAAAATTAAACGTTGGGCAAATAGTTGCAACATATTTATTTAGCTCAGTGCAGGGAATCAATGCTGAAGTCTATGGAAAGGCGCTGAAAGAAATTTAATTAAGGCGCACACAGGTGACAATGCCGCAGGAAGGGGCCGCAAATCATAAATCAATGTTCAAGTGCCGACTAAAGGCGGGGGGGGCGGCGACTGCTGCAAGTGTCGGCAACATGTGGCAGCAACAAAAAAAAATTGAGCTAAAGAAATAAGCGCAGCGCGGCAATCAAAGTCGAATGGAAAAAAAAACATTTTTGAGCGCTTAGCGACTTTTTGACATGGTCAAGTTTAATTGAAAAAATAATACGGCCAAATTTGTTATAAAAATGAAGAAAACGAATGAAAACAAAAAAAAAGCAGGCGAAAGCGCGACTTTTGGCCTGACATTTAACGCTGCGCAGCTGCTCATAATTAGAAACATGGAGCGAAATTAATTTATTCCTTTTTGCGTTTTTTAATTGAATTTTTCTCTGTATTTTTACTCGTATTTTTCATCGCTTTTTTAGCTACTGCAGATAATTTTAATAAAGGATGCGCCGGCAATTACCCGTGGCCAGGAGCACGATAAGGCCAAGTGGAGCCAGCGACCGCCGAGGATTTAAGGTTATTTTATTTTGTTTCTGTTTTTGTTTTTGTTTTTGTTTTTGGGCCAAAGGGTTGCCCGCTTCTTCTTTCTACACACTAATTTCGCTTTATTTACGCTGCACGTTACGTTATAATTAATAATTGGGCGTAGGTAGTTAAAAATACTCGCGCAGGTTGCACGCCAGTTGATTAAATTTGACACAGTTCACGGCGACTGGGCCAACAGTGGGCGCAACTCCCACCCCCCTCCCCCCTCCCACTTGGGGTGGGGGTTGATTTCGGCTGGCCTTTTTGGGCCAGAAAAGGGTTCAAATTGTGGTTGATTTTTGGTGACATTTATGTCACTAATTTATGTGGTTGGGCGATAGGCGAGCAACGGCTTATCGTGCGCTCATGTGAGGCAAGATTAAGAGAACTTACATATATTCATAAATTTTGTTTTAATTAATTTAAATTAACAAATTTGGAACTTAAACTTCAATTCGCTGCACATACAAAACTCACATTTTACAAAATAAATAATTTTTATGTTTTATTTCTAGTGTAAGAAGTAAGCGAACGAAATAACTAACTGAGAGGATTTGTTTTCTTTCATTTGTGGATATTTAACCATGTGAAATTTGGACTTTTTATAGTGAAGTCTGTTCAAACTATAAAAATTAATACAAATAACTGATTTTTAACAAAAAATAACATTTAAAATATATTTTTTTGTTAAGACATTATGAGTTTGGTCCGTTTAAGTGATATAAAGTATGGAATAATGTTAACATTGCGTGATATGATATGATGTAAATACTCAAAACTGAAGAAAATGTTAGCAAAATAAGCCCACAAATAAAAAAAATGAAAGGACCAAGAAAATCATGGAAAAACCTTGCTCTGGCCCAATATTGGTTGACAACAGGGTCAAAAGGCGAATTAAAAATTTAGCGATCAATAAAAATATCAGCGCATCAAAAATAACGATTAATTTAACTCAGTAAATATCTACGAAACGTTTGCATAATTTTTTAAATAAATGTTTCGAACGAAAAAAAAATATTTAAAACTGATCGATTGCAGTTTGACAACAAGTAAACATTTTGGAATACTAAGTGGAAAAGTATAATTTTTAGCGATAGACAAAGTTGATTTTGCATGTCCCTGATAACTACCGTTATCCCAAAAAAAACCTCCGAGTGTGATAAGATTTCCACGGAGGGTTTCTCATGATATGGGCAGAGTTCGGGCTTTAAGTAAGGCCTTGATGTGTTTTAAATCGCATGAACTAAATACTAAAAATAAAGAAGAGTTATTGAGGACCCTTTTAAAGCAGATTTGAGAAGGTTGCGGCAGGTTTCCATCAGGATAATGCACCCCTACAAATTTCAAAGCTCACGAATAACTATTTTAAAGGTTCCCAAATTGTTCAATTGAATGCCAGGATAAAAAGGTGTTAAACAACACAGTATGTTATACAGTCAAGTCCCAATAATTCGAAATAGCAAGGGGATCGCAGTTTATAGTGCGATATATCGAGATTCTTATTTAGCTGGGCTTAAAAATGCAAAATTCGAATAAATGAGGCTTTTATATTTCAGATGATGTTTAAATATATAACTTTATTGGAATTACGCAAATCAATATAAGCACATTCATACAAACATATTGAAAAAAAATAAAATATATAAAATTAAGTTTTTGACAATTTCACTGCTCGATGTCGAGTTTAGAAAATAAGGCAAACTAAGTAAGTGAAAAAAATTAGAGGCACAAAAGTCAGCACTTGTAGCGACATAAAAGCGGGATAACTGTTAAAAATATTCCATTGAATTACGAATTATAAGAGCTTACGAAACAAGACTTCAATTTATAAGAGGTTGAAAATTCGTTGCACGGCAAAAACACACTACGCATTAACAAGGGGACCAAAAATTTATGGGATTATTACGAATTAAAATTTTCCTTTTAAATAACTTTTAGAATAACTTAGACATTAGACAAAGTTGGATTTGAAATTTAGCTTATAAGTTGAATCTAAGTTATTGTAAAAAATAACAGAATAATTAAATCCTACCAATTTAAAATAAAAAAAATGATATTTTACTAATTTCGCACACCTGTACAAACATGTACATAAAGCATGTTAATTATGCAAACATTTGTAATAAAAGTTTTAGATTTTGAAATTAACTCAATCCACATTAACGTACATTTAACGTTAACATTTCTTTCGTTAAGCTAGATATGTTAAGTTAACACACATTTGGTAAGCAAAGACACAACCCCCAAATATCAAGTTCACATGCCAATTCGACAATGCTTACTGGTTCATGTCTGAGATTTCGAAAGTGAAGTGTTGAAACCCCGCTGTTTCGAAGACATTCGAATTCGGCCCAAGAATTTAGCACAAACAGAAAGTGGAATGTAATTATAAATTAAGCACTAAAAACATATGCATTTATAAGAAATACATCGAAGTATTTTTTAGAAAAACCTAGCATTTAAATATTTAGTTCCCTAAGAATTCCAAGTGTCCAAATGTCTTAAAATACAATGATACAATAGATAAATTACTTTAGATCCACTTGGTTTTAAAGTTTTTACGTTTAGAACATGTATAGACAACTTAATTCCTTTCGCTGCTCTTAAAGATAAAGGCTTTAAACTTGTAATATATTATAAATATATATTAATGTGATATTTTAGCTACGTCAACTTAGGGTTGAAACAACGTAATTCCAATAAAGTTTTCATTTAAGTTTGTACATAGGCCTACATCACCTACAAGTTAATCTCCCAACTTTTCCCTTCTGTCATGCAACTCATGTTTTCTCATGCATTTTCTTTATTCTCATATTTGAGCATAATATCACGCGCCAATTTCATCTCATCGAGCAGAGCGCCCAGCTGCGCGCATTCAATATTAACAATATGCGTGGTATCTTTGGGCAGTCCATCGACCAATTCTTGCGAGATTTTGAGTTCCAAGGTGGCACAGTTTGGGGGCGTTTCCCCTGGCGAGGTTATATTGCGTATGCTTTGCAGCTCGTTAACTGAAAGTGCAATAAAAATTAATTCCGCAGATAAGTCAGTTGGTATTCGAAATTACCCACTTCTAAATGCCTTATCTATAAGTTTCTGCCGTATGGCTGTTGCGTAGGTTTGCAGCACGCGGCACATGGCGGCCGCGTGATCCTTTGGCAGACCGAGCTGCTGAATTTCCTCACCAAAGATGCCTTCGGTGCAGCTATGACGGGCTGCATTTGTGAGCATGTAGTGAACGCAGGCAACGGCCGTCTTGCCATCGTTGGTAACAGCCGAAGTGAGAGATCTGACAACAGTTTCCTTAAAAAGAGTTGAGATTGAGAGTTAAATCAGAATTAAAGCTTTAGTTTGTTGCGTACTTCAAACTGTTCGCCACTTATGCGCTTGGCCACCAGCTGGGCCAATTGCTCCAAGTTGTCGACGGTCAGGTTGGAAAGGGTGGAGATGATTTCAGCTAAAACCCAATCAGGACAATCGCCATCGCCACAAAAGCGAAATTTCTGCAAGTGAAAAGGAAATGTAAATATGTTATTTATATCTTTAAGAAAGAACCCAGCTTAAGGACCTTATGTTCTCAGACAACTACTTGTTTGCGCTGTGCGACGCCCACGCGTTACACATTCGTCACGTCTCCGGCAAATTAAAGAGCATGGCTCAGAAGTTCGAGCAAAAAAAGAAAGAAGCACTCGTATTTGCATATGATTAATTTCATACGCTTGCCTGCTAATCAGCAAGCAATTTGTACAACTGCCTGACAAGGCTGCCAAAAGGGGTGCGCTAAGGCTGCTGGGTACAGTGTGGAACTGGGAGCTCTTGGATAGTGGGCTGCCTGGGCGTCTGACGGCCGCAGGCTAATGAGCAGCTTGGCGACTTGGCAACTTGGAGCAGGCGAACGTCACGTTTATCTATGGGCAGGATTAATAAATTTGCAACGGGGGAGCGACACAAAAAAAAAACGTGCACAAATGAACAGCAGTTAGCCGCTTAAGAGTACGCCGTAAATTTATGACACTTGTTGCTGGACGAACTGCCAACAACCCCCACACGGCCCACAGAGGCAAACAGTGGCAAACAGTGGCAAATTGAGGCAAACCGAGGCAAACAGAGGCAAACAGGCGTAGCGCTGCTTATTAGGACGCGCTCTTTAGACGTGTGTAACGGTTTAGAAATGTAAACGACAACGTTTTATAATTATTTTATGAACTTCAAAGTTGCCAGTTGTGGGTCGTGGGTGGCTTGGACTGCCTAGCCGCTGGCGCGTATATAAAGCCACTGAAAGAGCCTTTCGAGCACACAGTTGTTCATTGCTAATCTGCGAGTGCACGCGTCGCCTGTTGCCTGTTGCCTGCGTCGCCCGGGACTACTTCAAGAGGATTAAAGCAGCTCATCAGTCGACTATCCATTTTCCAGTATGCTGTCCACTTGGCGCTTGCTGTTGCTGCTCGGCATTTGCAGGCAGCTTTATGCATTGCCCACGCACACGGCCACGGATCTGGAGCTGAACACCTGCGAGCTGCAGCTGGCCAAGTACCGCAAGTTTATTCTGCAGGCCATACTCAGCTTCGAGGATGTGTGTGATGCGTACAACGCTCGACCCGTGACTTCGGAGGATGGCTCAATACCCGATACGTGGCTGTTCCGTCAATATGCGCCACCGCCGACCTCGCAGCGCGGCGAGATCTGGGCCTTCTTCAAGCTGCTAATGGCCCAGTTCAACGATGTCGAGTTTGCCACCATCATCAGGGATGCGGTCATCGAGCGCTGTCGCTTCAAGCTGCAGCGGGACGACAAACGCAACTCGGTCGTGCTGGGCAAGAAACAGCGGTTCCATTCCTGGGGCGGCAAACGATCCCCGGACCAGGCTGCTGCCGGAACGCTGCTCGCACTGCCCGAGGGCGTGTCTGCGGCAGCGGCGGGCGCTGCCATGGAACGCAATTACTACTAATCGGGGAGTTCGTCAATGGCCGGATTGGAAATGAGACAACAGTTATGTTCCATTTACTTGCTACTTCGTTCCAGAAATGTATGAAATGTCAGTCTATCAATTAATTACGGCACTAGCTCTTAATGTTTACCAACAAACAATAAAAACTGCAGCGAGAGGTTACATACCATCCTTGTGCAATTGTTTTCTTGTTTGTTTTTATTAATATTTACTCCACTTCTTATTAGGAACGCTAAGCTACTATCGACCGCCACCACAATTGTATCGATAGTCCAGTTCATTGGTCACTTGCGCTCGATATTTCATAAACCAAATTCCCGTGCCGATACATCGATATATGATAAGGCGCGCTGTTTTAAATATCGTCGCTATCAAGAACTACAAATTCAAACGTTATTTAAATTAATAAAGTATGTATCACATTTAGTGCAAATCGATGGTCTGCACTTATTTATTCTGCTATTAGTGTAACACAACTTACATATCTGAAAATTTTTTTTTATATCTAATAAGTTGACACTTTATATGAAGTTTAACACTATAACCATACCTAATAAACATTATACCCACCATATATACCATTTATATAATGTAACAGATATTAATACTAATAAAAATGCATAATTCAAAATAATTTTGATTGATCAATATCTTTCTGTGCCAAGTGCTTTCAAATGCTCTGATACTGGTTAAGTGTA
Source organism: Drosophila lacertosa (assembly GCA_004143845.1). Classification (NCBI taxonomy): domain Eukaryota; kingdom Metazoa; phylum Arthropoda; class Insecta; order Diptera; family Drosophilidae; genus Drosophila; species Drosophila lacertosa. Next base: position 52,671 of record SCDZ01000541.1, on the reverse strand, counting down.
TTTAATAGTAATCTGTAATCACATCGCATCGCAAAAGTATTATCAAGTTTTACCGTTTTGGAACAACATTGCAACTGCAATAAGCACGCCTCCAAATGGGAAGCCATCTCCAAAACGGGCTAGACAACAAACACATAAACCTCGGCTACACATACTTAAACGCCAGGGGGGTAGATGGGGGGGAATGTAAACTGCAAGCTGTCACTCACATCACATGTGCGTTAAGTTATCTCATCTCGGCAGTGGGGTTCAGTTCAAGCCTTTGCCACGGGGAACACGCTCAAAACAAATGTTTACTAATCGCGCTTGGGCCATGCCACAAATCTGAATTCGAAAAATCATTAAACCAGTTGATAATCGTACAACAAATCAAAAATAGTAATTTACAACGTATACGGTTTTTGCTCCGCTTAATTTGCTATTTTCTTTTTTTTTGTATTTTATTTGCTGACTGCGCAACTGTCAAACTGGGCGCCGCCAGAAGGCTTGGGATTTTCTCGGGCAGCAATCTTGAACAGCTGATTAGGGTTCGATTGGATTGATTAGGTGGGCGGGATTCAGGCAACAAATGCCCTGTGCATTATATAAAGATTGCAAAGTGCGCTTAGGTATTCTAAAAATAATGCGATAGCTATATAAATAGCCAGTGATCCCTTGAACCGCAGGCTTTAAGGCGCATAAACTAAATCAATCTAAAGGCGGAACTCAGTCGCTGCCTAATCGAGGCTGGCAATCAGGTCGATTGCATTCCTAGTGCAGCGGCCGGACAACCGCCCAACTGTCGTCCAAATCCCCCGTACAAAACCCCTAATCAAGTCAAGACCCGGCCAGAGGCTATCTCACACTCATTAGGCGTATATATGCAGGCGGGACCCAAGTGTTATAATGCGCCATAATTCAGATAACCCAAAAATTTAATAAAAAAAAGTCTTATCAACTTTTCTTCTTTCTTTTTTTTGCAAATAATAAAATTTAAATTAAATAAAAATTTGCGTTGGGTCTATTCAAAAATATAATTATGACCTTTGGTCTACAAATTTAAACGGCTTAAATCATATATGTATAAGAACCATGAAAAGTGTGTTAAGTGTTAAATTCTTTTAAAATTAATTGTAATTGTTATTGTTATCAATTCAAAACCTTTTCTCTGTGGCTTAGCAGCTCCTCCCTTCAAACGTTGTCTAAGTTCGCTTCGATTATGAATTCATAAATAAATTAAATTAATTATACGGTTAATGCGCTTTTAATAATGTGCATCAGAAATCGTATTACGTTTGCATCTATTTAAACGCACATTCCAATAAATAACAAAAAGGGCTGACAACCAAAAAAAAAAAAACGAAAGAAAGCCGACAGAGATTAAAAAAAAACAAATAGGACAAAAAGGAAAAAATAGTGTGTGTTGTGTAAAAAGGAAAATGTTGTAATAAGAAAAAGCCGGTCAAGCGTGTAAAAGCCTAACTGTATAATATTAATATTTATGAATGGATATTATTTATTAGTAGTTGTTTAAACGGAGGAAAGGTTTGCCGCCAGACGTAAAACTCAATATATTAATTACTAACCAATAAATTGTTTGATGTAATATTCTATAGAGTTTTGTCAGCTTAAAATATGATTTATGTTGCATGAAAAACCTACTTAGATTATGTAAAATAAAGCGAAAAGTGAGATTTATTACTGTAAAGTTTTATTATACCCCGTTTACAATATATCCAAAATAGGTAATCAATAAATCTTTTAATGAGAAGTTTTGTAAATTATGATGTAGCCACATCCGATGTATGTAATATATATATATATATATATATAGCGTTGATCAGGATACTGACTCAGCATTGGTTTGTTCGACTGCCGTCCTATCTATTTGACCCTCTTAACAATCTTAAGAGCCAGAAAGTATCAACTCGATATAAGCATTTATCTATTCGTTCCATTTTCTCAATGTATACACAATGATAGCATAGTTTAGTACACAATAATAGAAAACTATAATAATAGATAAAGAATATTTCATATTTTAATATCTTTCAAACACTCACCGAAAAAAATGTCCACATAAATTTGATTGCTTCTATTAAATCTTAAATACTTTATAGGAATCTGATAATATAATAATATATTCTGCCAAATTAATTTAATTGCATCTTTTAAAACCTTAATATTTTATAAGAATCGGACAATATGGGACTAAAGGGCAGGATATGCCCCCAAGGATATTAATTAAAAGATATGTTTAAAGAGTTTGTTTGAATGTGTTAAATGACAACTTTCTGCCCGCTGCTTTTACAGAGTATTTTCTAGTCAGATACTCCCTTAAAGGGCAATTTTACTTTTTAATTAATAATTGCGTGTGAATTGACTTGACTCTCTGTCTCTCTCTCTCTATATATTTCTTTCTCTCTCTCTCTCTCTCTTTCCTAAAAAAAACTAGATCCTTTTTTCTAGTTGGCTCCTTGACCCTTTTTTATTGCACTTGTCTGTTTTTTCCTTACAGTAGCTAGAAAAGAAATAGATTTATATATTTGAACTAAAAGAAAAGTTTGTTCTTTTTTATTAAAACTTGCTCTTTTTAAAGATTTGTTGGCTCTTTTTAATTTTTAGCAGTAACAACTGAGACATCAGGTGACACAGCCAATTTTAACACATGTTTGTTTTCAGTGTAAAAGAGTAACAAATTCAAATTCAATTCAATTCAGTTGTCAACTATTTTTAAAAAATAAGTCTAATTTTCTAGCATTTAACCTGAAGAAAAGCCCGTTAAAAATATGTTTTTTTGGTTTATCAAAAAAGGACTCACAAAAAGTCTTTTGTATACATCTTAAATTGATGCCTATCAAAATGCTTATCGCAGCTCTCCGGCGGCATCTTCAAATCCCGAAAACCTTGGTCATCATACAACAATTAAAAACTAGGGCAACATGTACATTCAAGCACACTGATAACAAGCTGATTAAGCATAGTCAAAAAAAAAACAGAAAGAAAAATATAAATAAATAAAAAAAAAAACAAAAAGAAATAATAAACGCCCGGCAACGACAACAACAAAAAGCACGTTTAAATTTAGTCATTGAACCTAGCAATGGAAGAGGAAGAGCACTCTGAATAGCCAATGAATGATAAAGCATATTCATAGTTCCCAGCTAGCAACAACAAAAATATATTTGCCCACACAGAAAAAAGACCCCACGTAGAATTGCCCAAAAACTTGATTAGGTACACTAATGAACCAGGAATCTGAATCGCATGGGTGCATATACATATATATATATATGTTCATATGATAGCCCAAAAGTTTGTTGCATGCCACCAGGTGGCATTTGTGGCGTGGGCGTGAAAACATTGAAAGCCGCTTTTCTCAGTACAAGTTTTTCCGCCACATTGCAAATGCAGTTCGATTTATATTGGGTTGAATTTTTTGGGTGGGCGCATTAAAACTTGGTTAAATATGCACAAAAGCTTAACTTCCGACAATCTCAATTTATACACAGTCATAAGTATATATAGACATATATCTTTTCCGACACGCTTTGCAAGAATGCACTTTACGTTTTTACACCTACAACAATTTAGCAACTATTTGTTGTTGCCAAGTTTATTTCATTGACGTCACAAAAGTTGAATTACAAGTTGCCTTTAAGCCCGGCTTGCCGATAAGACCGCTAACCCTTAACTTATTGCACAGCGCATATAAACGCCAACACAAACATCATAATCACATACATATATAAATTAATTATTATCTGTGTGTTTACGCGGCGTTGCGCGGCTAGTTGGTCTTTATGATCCTTTCTGATTTTGTTAACTAGAAATATTACAAATTTGATTTGGCACGTAAACAATTTTCTGCTGTTGAAAAACCAAAGAGCCATTTAACATATTCCATGTCAACAATATTTTTTAGTTATCCTAACTTACAAGCTCTGAATAAAAACCGCTAAAAGCTCAGCTAAATAGAAGGAAAGTAAAATATATATAAATCAGTTTACAGGGTATCCGCTTGTCACAACACTTACATTCAGTCTAAGATATTTTTATAAGCCTTTCAATACTCTGTTTTTATAATGTCGTTAAGAGCATATTAGCTTTGTCTGTTTTATAGCAATGCAGTTTTTCCAAGCCATTTTTTTCGGCCTTTGCCAAATTCTAAAAACTTGCCATTCCCTTGGTAAAAGTCTAAAGCTAAATTTTTTATAATATTATTTACTATAACTTTAAGTTAAGTTTGAAACGTAAACAGAGTATTGCATGTTCGGTTACACCCAACTGGCATAGTTTTATTTGCTTAAGATTAGTTTGTGGCCAATCAGATGGCAAAACAAAAACAAACAAAAGTTTAGTAAGTTTATAATCTCTTTGTCAATCAGTCAAGACAAATAATTTATATATACTCATTTATACCATATGTTTATGTAGAAAATTCTGGGAATAAAATATTTATGAATACTTTTTTTCTGCAAAAAATAAATATTATAAAATGTTTGTTCTATACACATACATGTATATGGAAGACCTTTGTCAAGTAGCTTAAATGGAAAATTCCTATCCATATAAATTCGTTGTTGTGGCGTTTTTCTTCTCGTTTTGTTGTTTAATGAGAGCGCAAACTGATTGTAAAAATATAAAAAAAAAATTTGCAATCGTATCGGTAGTTATTTATAAAACGACTTTATGTAGACGCCAATATAAAGTTAATCAGCTTTTTTTTGTGTGCCCTGATAAGCCAAAAGGTGACCCAGTTGGGACTAATGAGTGTTTAAAAAATTGGCAGTCATGAGCGAGAGAGAGGCTTATGTGGGAGATTCTACATACATACATATATATATATTTACTTATAAAATGATGATCGGCAAATGGAAAAGAAAACAATACTCCAGACACGATGCCGTTGCATTTAAGCCAAATAAACAAATCGAATCATGCACAAAACTGAAGTAAACAAACTAAATGCAAACTTCTGTTATGTTTTTGCCAGACCCAGCTATTGATAGAGCCCAATGACCCGAAAATCTTTGCTCTGTAAGCACAAATAGTGTGTTCTCCAAATCAAGTTTTGGGCAACCTTCCATCGAAGGTTAATTAAATTAAATTTGCGCGCTAAACCGAAATTGACAAATTGTGTCGCGCATTTCTAAATTCAAATATATATAAAATATATATATATATATATATATATATGTATATATAGTTGTATTTGCCTGCCGACACGCTTTGTAAATTGTTGACGCGACTGACGCATTAGCCAGCTTGTAAACTATCTACAAGCTTCTAGCTGCATGCGCCAACAGATACATTTGTATCTTTGTATCTGTGAGGTGCAATGCACGGATTTAACATTGAATGCAAGGCTCCAAACATGTTTTAATGTTGCCTCGTTCGCGTTTTATGTTAATGTCCCACAAACCGGAACCGGAATGAAAATACCCAAACTGATGCTGTACACATTTTTATTTTAGTTTTTTTTTTTTTATTTTTTTTTTTTTTTTTTTTTTTTTTTTTTTTTTTTTTTTTTTTTTTTTTTTTTTTTTTTTTTTTTTTTTTTTTTATTTTTTTTTTTTAGTTAGGTTTTCGTTTTATTTTTGAGTGCTCAAGTTGCCAATTTATGTGGATTTTTTTCAGTTATATTGTGTTAGCCATAAGTAAGTAAATTATATAAGATATGATAGTTAATAATTATAAAGTAGTATGAATATTTATTTGGTATAAAAGTAATTTTGATTTTTGAGTTGTTTTTTTTTATCAATTTTTTTTATTTCTATTATCATGCAATTAGCTGCTCTTGGCAACAAACAGCAGCTGTTTAAAAAGCCAGGGAACAGATGTCCATTAAAGATTTGCGGATAGAGAAAAAAAAAACTTTGTTAATGGTGTCAACAAAAATGGTTATTATGGCAACCTGTTTGATACTTGAATATATTATCTCAGCAAACAGTCAATTTGCGACTCGCCGCTCTCGAGAGCTAAACCAACAAACTACAGACATATAGACAAACATATCTGGCCAGTCGCGTCGTCTGCCGCGCTCCAGACTATAATTAGAGCCTCATACCCCAAAAAAAAAACAAAACAAAACAAAAAAAAAGAAGGAATAGTTCGGCTATTGATAAGGATTTGAACTGTTTGCTCGTTGATTAACATGGATTGTATTCTTCTAGTTTTTTTTTTGTTTTTTTTTTGAGGTCTCGGCTGTTACATATGCTGTTACATTCTGCGCTTATCAGCAGACACAATGGGCCATATCATAATTACGGGCAGACGTCGCGTCGCGTTGATGTCAATGAAACAGTTTTCAGCTTTTCAAACTACTCTCGTCTGTGTGCGTGTGCGTGTGTGTGTGTGTGTGTGTGTGTATGTTTTCTCCCTCTCATCGATCGAGCACAAGTGAAAAACGTGATCGGCTCGTGTTCGCGGCTTCAGACAAACCACAAACAAGGCCCGGGCTCTTTAAATAGACGTAGACTCGAGCGTCGAGCATTTTTTTTTTTTTTTCATTTTGTATGTATATATATTTGCATAATAAAGCGCATAATTAAGTTTTTGCAATGGAAAATTACGCGATGCAAAATACAAATAGTACACATTAAACGATCATCGATTGCATTTTCTAAGCGCCTATTCCATTGACCCTCGCTTTAATGATAACAGATTTTCATAATGATTATACAAGTGACGATCAGCTTGTACAATATCGAGCGACGGGGTGAAAGGCTTTCTTTCGTTTGCTTTCGTTTGCCAAATTAGTTTTTCGCAGTTGCCAAATAAATGATCACGCCTTGATCAGATGCTCTAGGTCAGTTACGTCTTTGCTTTGGCTCTGCCAAAAATAAACTCAGCTATATTTATGAAATTTCGTTCATATAGTTTATGCTGCGCAGTTTATCAGCTGGGTCGCCGGCCACCTCCCCGCTGGCACCTCCCCCTCCCCCTGCCTCGGGCCCTGCCCCTGCATTGATAAGAATTTTCAGTCGCACGCCGAGCTTCTAAATTTAAACAATCGGGCGGGCATACTAATATGAATATACATACATACATACATACAAACATACATACATATACTACATATATGTATATATATTTGCTAACCTAGCTAGAAATTGTAGCTACGCCTTTTTTTTTTAGCTTTACATGATCGCTGATAATCTTTTCACTTTTGGCGCCGCTGATGTTGCTGATATTGGCAGCTGATCCGCTGATTGCATCAGCGTGTGGCTGAGCTGCCCCCCAGTTCAGGTCCAGACCCCGTTCCAGACGTGGCCCAGGCGTGACAATTTGAATTCCCTGAAGAAATGTGTGTTAACATCGGTTATTGGCTGCGATTCACGCGGCCAGCGAATGCAACATATCAATATCGAAGGCTTTCCAGGTGGGACCACTTGGCCACCATCTGAGCACGTTTCTGTTCTACGAATAATGGGATATTGCCAATATATATATATATATATATATATATAGATCAATGATCGATATTGAATACTGACTTTATTGAACCTACTTTACTGATCATACTTGACAAGATCAAGTTAGTTTTATTTGAAGTCAGCTAAGTTGGAAATCTGCGAGAGCTTAAAACAAGTGAGAGTGCTCCAGTGGGGTATGGCCGAATTAAAGATACCCTGAACATAGTAGCGACCTGTTCGCTTACACAGTTTATACATTTATACATTGGATTGGTTTGGATTCCAATTCAATTAATAAAGCCCTGCCTTCGGTTTGTACCTAGATTTGGATGCATCCTTAAAGTACCTGTAAAGATCATATGGATTAAATTTTTTGTTATGACAACTGGCCACAGGGTATCTTCCAGTCTACTTGTGTACGCTGCTCCAATAGATCAGTCTGCAAATTCATTGCGTCTGAGTATTTTTGTTGGGGGATTTTAATTGGTTTCGGAGTATTCCCGAGAAGACACGACACTCCACTTAAACACTCTTAATTGTTTTATCTGAAAGCTGCAATTTTGCGAAAGTGGTATAAGTCATTAAAGAAACTGATCAACATGGGTCCAGGTTAAATTTAAATCAATCACGACCCGCGGAGAGTCTTTAAACTATATCCTATACTTTAAATAATAGTAAAAAATTATAACTTTTTGCTAACAATTTGGGTGCTCAAACTAGTTTTGACAGGCCAAAAAAAAAAATGCTACATGATTGGATCTCAGCCAAGGCGGGCCAAAAATGGAAAGTCGTCCGTTAAATAATGCATAACATCCGCTCGCTTGGCTGAGAGTTTTTCCACAGATGAAAAGTGTAACAGATATAGACAGATATAATTATAAAATGTATTATTTTAGTACGATTTGAAGTGCGCTCCTCCAAACGGGGGAGCCACTGACTGAGAAATGCGGATGCCACATGGCCAGAGCTCGAAAGGGCAGTGCACCAAGACAGCATCGCGATCGAGGCGAGAGAAAGGAAGATCTCAGAGGCTACTCGAGTCTATGTATACTATGGCTGGAGTATATATAGGCGAATGCTGATGAAGTGGCCGGCAAAAATGCAACAAGCCACTCCAGAAATGATGCATCGTTAAACCGGCTCTTGGCCAAGGCGACCAGCAGGGGGCGGGGGACAGACTAGGTGAACAAGTGCCGGCCGGCCGGCAGATCTGCGAAGCGCACTCTGCTACAGTGGGCCCCCCCGAAAGTAAACAAGTTACTTGGACTTGGAGCAGTGTTTGTGTAGTGTGTGTGAGTGTGCGTGTGTGTGTTGCCACCCAATAATGAAAGTGGCACAGTGGTTACAGATCAATCGAAACACTTGAACCAACATCTCGTCAAACACTTCACTCGGAAACTGCATTATCATTTTGAGACTTCGAAGATCACGCATTGTGAGAGCATTTCACGAGTCTACCTAAGGCCCGACTAAGACCTAGGTCGCCATTAGTGAATGTCAACGAGTCACGCACGCCACACACAAGATACACTCGCACACACACACACACACACAGGCACACTTTCTATGCACCACGTAGAGACGAAATATGTTCGGTCCCCGTGGCGGAAAACGTCGACAATTTCACAGAGTTGTCGTCGTCATCGTGAAATGATGTGGGTACTCTCTGAAGGCACTTTATGTGGGATTTCTTTAAGAGACACCCTGCATAATTCCAAACAATAACACATAAATATTATAGCTTTTGTTTGGCTTAGATTCAAAGAGCTTACTCACAAATGCGCTTAGAATTGATTCAATGGAAATGTATTTAAATTTCATTCCTTAACTTCTTATTTTGGGGTCTAGCTGTGACAAAGCATGGGCAACATTCTTACATATATTCAGTTCTGCAAGCTCTAAAATGTCATATCTTCCAGCGCAATCGATATGTCTGAACGTAGTGCATGGGAAAGTCGACGAAGAAACGAGATTACATATTTATGCATGTGTGTGTGTGCGTGTGTGTCTGTGAATGTGTAAAGGGGTCTAACGACAACTTTTACACAATTCACCACGAAAGCATAATTGATTTAGAGCCGTCAACTCGAATGGAGACAATGTGAAGCAAACATAAATTGCATAAAGAAAAGCGTAGGCTGCAAAGGTGTTCGGCACTCCGATTGCAGCGACAAACATAAGTACATATACATATGTATGTGTATGTTTGTATATATAGTTACTCCACAGAGTGCATGAAGAAAAATCCACTCGAACATCGAGCAACTTGTGGACACTCAAACGACTGAGTGGGTACTCGTTCGGTGAGTTTTTCTTTCGGCATGTTTAACGATGAAAGATTTATGCAAATAAGAATGATAAGATAAATGAATAGCATTTAAACAGCAGCTGGTTAAAGTCGTCGCCAATAACAAAAGCAGATCATATGGAAAGTTGTTTGACATAACAAATATAAATAAAAACATATGCATGCTTGTACGAGTATTCGAATTTATTATTAAAACAAATTCCGAAAACGAACGCACGAGCTAATGAGCATCGTACGCTGATCATGTCCAGCCAGGCTGACACACGACGAAATGACTTTGTCGCTGAGGCGGCGCCTAAAACTAACAAAAATACCAACTAAACGAAACTGAACGAACTAAACAAAACCGAACTGAACTAAAATGCCAACAACAACTAACAACTATAACAGTGCACTATCATTAAAATGCAGCGACGCTAAGCGAACAGTGGGCTGAGGGAGAGAGCGCGCACCAGAGAGAGAGAGAGAACAAGTGCCTTCCAGAGCATACGACGATCGCTCTCTGGGATTATGCCTGGGCTGAGGTGGTTCGCCAGTCTTGACGGCGAGTCGCCCTAACGACAGCAGTTTATTCGTCTCTGAATGGTCGAGGCGTACGGTACTGAAAGCCGGACAGCAACAGGCAATAACAAAACGCGATGCGGTCCTAATTATTCGTGTCGTTTTAACTACAAATAAATTACTAAATATAACCAAAAATCAAAAAAAAAAAAACGCGCGAAATAATATTTGTAAAGGGATAAAGGAAAATATATCAATAATTGTAAATTATTGTTAATTTGTTAACGTCGCTCGTCGTTTTGTTTTTTTTGCGGTGCTGCTAAAAGAAAAGAAAGAAAGAAAGAGTGTGTGTTTGTGGTTTAAATTTCAAATTTTCAACACAACTTAAATATTTTTACACAACAAAATTTCATTGTCTGACGCGCGTTGCGGGGCCCATGAAGAGCGCGCGTGATGCACATATGAAAAAAGTCTCCAAGAAAGTTTGGCAAAAAGAAGTAAAGTGATACCAGTAAAGTTCCTTAATACACGGAGATCGAAAGATTTAAACGGAGAGAGAAACCTGAAGAGCGAGAGAGACCAGAAGAGAGGGAGAGTTACAACACAATTAACGGTTAGTTTCCACATAAAAAAGCTAGTAGGCAGCTCAAATAAACGTAAACAAAATGTATATTGTGTAAATATTGTTTGCCATTATATTTTACTATCATAATCTATAATTCGAACTGATTTACAAATATATTTGTATATGCATTGCGAGCATTTTGTTTATAGTTAATTGCCATTAAAATTCTTGATACGCTTCACGCTACGTTATTTAACAACAATTTTGCTCACATTATCAATACGTATTTTTTTTCTAATTTTCCAGGCCCTGCTGCTAATTACAACAGCAACACCAATAATAATAGTTCCTTGTTAAAGATCTATATAGAGAGAAAGCAATCTATAAAATGATTTCACACAGTCCACCCATATTCAGTCACAGTCCACCCGTTAGTTTCTTAGCGGACTACATGAGCGGACATCAGCGTCAAGCATTGAAGTAAGTTAAAAAATATATAAAATAAAATAATTATTTTAAGGCTACAAAACTTGAATTGGGCACAGTGAATCTGTTCAACATTAATTGAATTCAATTGAATACACGAGTTTCGGCAACAAATCAAAATTCAATTGTTTTCAATAATTTTTTTTTATTATTATTAATTAATACTTTTATTTAATACTCGCTACTTTTAAGTTACCTTAATGCCAGAGACTTTGATAAGCTGAAAGCGAATACTTTCTTCATCTAAAGCTTTCACATTAAAAGCAATATTCTGGAATTTCTCTTATCACTAGAGTATTTTCTGATATACGTGTGATAAGTTCGGTGTTAAAAAAAAATGCAACCAAGTTTATGAAAAGTACTGATTAGACTTTAACTAGTTATCAACTATGCATAAAAATGAAAATCTTACTTCCGTTCACAAAAGTGTTGATAAAGTGTGAAAAGATCATAAAAAATCTAAAGTAGTTTTCAATATGGCAATATATATTTTCAATTTTTTATGGCGACAGTTCAAAGTCATTTACTCAATTGTATTACGAAATACCCTACAAATGTGGGTTTCAAAATAATTCCATGCAAACAATGAACGCGATTGCATTAAAAATTATTTGTGTAAATATCCATGTTTGTCTGTCAGCTGCTCTGACAGGTAATACTGTAAATATTGATATTAACAATTTTCACAACGCATCAAATGTGTGACTAAGGACATACCCTATAAGGGCTGACATATTTGCGAGGGGTATCCACATATGTACACATTTTTTGCACAGCACTAAAAATATATGTTCACGTTCACGTTTGCTCTGGTTGACAACAGAATTGCGAAAAAAAAAACGAACCGAAAGCATTCAAGATCAAGGCGGCAATGGAACGATCAAAACAAACTTTTGCATAGAACTAGAGAGGAGGTATTTTTAGGGGGTGGGGTAGGGTGTGTGTTCCTCCTCATCTTCTTCTTCTTCTTTCTGTGGTGAGCACGAGTACCGCAAGTGACGCAAGTGGCTGCGAGCAACTTTCGCGTGGCGCTTGAAAAATTAAACAAAATTTTTCGTTGGCAATATTATTATTAAAGAATGTTCACGATCGCAGTCCGAGTCTGCAAAACTTTTTTCGCGCAATTGATTTCAATCATGCTTCACAGACCTTTAGCACATTAATCAGTTGACAGTTTTGAATACAGGCTAAAAATAAAATACTTACCTATATGCACTTATATTCAAATAAAAACTAATATGCATTTGCACTTTTTGCGATTCCCGTTAGATTGGAATTAATATCAGCTGTATATAAAGTATTTGAAATAATGATAACTTCTTTTTAGTTTTGCTTTGCATACAAATTTATTCCCATAATTATAGCTAAATTAAATTATATCATTTTTAGCACTCGAATGCTTAAATAGCAACATTTTAAGATAAGAATTTTGATTGGCAATCAGCCCAATTTATGTTTTTGCATTAGCCTAATAAATGCTTAAAAAAAAAAAACAGAGAATAACGCTCTTATCAGCCATTGACATTATAGTTTTCGCCGTGTCTAGCCACAAAAAAAAAAAAAAAAAAACAAAAAGAATATAAATATTGATATGAATCAGCAAAAGTGCAAACAGTTGTTTTCTGTCTCATGGTCTTTCCAAAAATACCCTGTTCTATTTGATGAATCATTGAGCGAGAGGAACCCATGCGAACTGTGAATAGACAAATAAAAACGAGTATAAACGAGTACTATTCAAATCAAGTGCGGAGGTCGTGCGTAATAGATTCAACTTCTTCGCTTATCAATGCCACAAGCCCGGCGCTATTTCTTTTGTACAGATAGTAGTACAAATGTGTGCGAATAGCGAACAATGCCAGGCTAAGTAAATGCCGTCTATTATCTCACAAGAAATAAAAGACGGAGACAGCGCCTTATCAATCGGCCTGATAAAGAGAAAGTAAACGTGAGCGCCGCGTGGTCACCAGAAAGAAACTCAGACTCGTATGATTGCTTTCAGATCAAATTTAAAATTAAGCACATAAGAATCAGTTGCATATAGTACTTTATACATATTATATTAATATTATATTCGTTGGTTTAATCGCTTGCAGCTACAATGACGAACCCAACAGCATAGCCTCGCGCTACTGCCGTCCCCAGGCGGTAACTCTGGCTTCGAAGGCGATGGTCAACAATGCGGCCAATGCCGCCCAGGGCCAACAGCTGCCGGCCAAGACGGGCGGTACTCCGCTCGGCGTGGGCAGCCGCTCCGGTCGCAGCTATTTGGAGCGGATGGTCTCCGCCCCGATGCTCAACACACAGCCCAAGTCGTGCCTCAGCCGCAAATCCTGCCTGCACAAAAGCAACAACAACAACAACAGCCAAAGCTCCAACATCGCTGCGCCCACGGAGCACAACGAAGATCTGTTCACCAACGATCTGGACGGATTGGCGCACTGCGAGCAAAGGTAAGCTGCTTGCATAAGGGTAATCCATCTCGACCGCAGTCCGCATTTGACGTCAGAAAATGGCGCCGTCTAACCACAAAATGAACTACATTTGATTTGAGGTGTGTGGAATTGATTAAAAGTGAAACTCAATAAGCCAAATCGAAAACGAAGGCGATTGCAACTGCAATTTTGTTGTAGCCGGAAAATATTCTCAAAATAAACTAACGACAATCCGCTTTCGTCGCAATTTAAGCCAAATTTGGCCAGATATCAAGAAAAGCGAAAAGCGAAAAGCGTAGGAAAACATTTCTTTTTTTGGCAGTCAAAACAAACAAAATTCGTAGACGTCATCAGCGAGCACATGTCACTGGGATAAAAGTAAATCTAAAATATATATATATATATATATATAGATATACATAATAAAAAGTGCAATATATAGAAAATACGTACTTGAGCTAGCTGGCAATGAAATATATGTATATGTTTAAACATTATAATCTGATTATAAATATTTGAAGAACATGACGTTAAATGTTGTTATCTAGATATTTTTATTTAGCGCGTGTAAAACAGGCATTTTTCCTTTATATATATTATATTATAGAAAGATAAGCCAGCTAAAAAGTAATAAGAGTTCGTTGTTAAAAACATGTTTCTTTCCCCTCTTTCCGCTCTTACGGCAATCTTAAAAATGTTATTAATTCTGTTAACTTATCATACGAAACATTTGTTTAATCTTGTTTCTTTTCGCAATTTTGCACTGCACTTGAATTTGACATTTTGAAAAGTGCCTAAAAATACAAAATGGAAAGTGCAACAACGAAGGAACGAGTGCACAGAGTGACTCTATTTTTGGTTAGGACAAGTCTAGACGCAACTGGCCACCAGTTGATATCGCCATAAAGCACACACACACACACACACACATAAAAAGATATAGCTTTTTTATCAATGTAAACCAGAACACACACACACAGACAGAGAGAGATATAGAGATATATGTATATATAGTATATATAAACAAACATTAATTAGTTAGTTAATGTTTGAGTTTGAGTTTGCGGCTGTCTATTGCATCATTTCAATCAATCACTGAGAGAAATAAGTATGCAATAAATGATTAATTTTCACTTAATAACTTTTTAAGTGTTTTCAATTTGATTGCTGGTAGTGAAAAGTTTTGCAATTATGCTGCCACTCATCAATCACAATCGAGAGTTGTTTCCTTGCCAAGACATGCCACACTTTTAATTACCCCCCAAAAATTAACAAAAAAAAAAAAAAAAAAAAAAAAAAGCCCGACAAGATCCGAGGCAGCTCCCAGGTCACGCCAAGGCCAACAAAATAGGCGACAGAATTCTTCAAACTAAATGCGTGATAATCGCGTTCGGGTTTTTTTTTCGTTCAGACATACATAAATATTTTAAAATTATACAAATGAATACACATATGAATAAATATGAATGTAATATATAGATTGGATGGGATTGAATTGTGCATGCGCTCAGCACGTGTGTGACTGATTTTGAAAATCTGTAAAGATTTCGAAATGAAATCTGTAAAAATGTTGTAAGCGACAAATTTATTAGCACACAAATCAACTGACTTGAGCTAATTTTAGGTGTTCGGAAAAGTCGCCCACACAACACAACATACAAAAAGAAAATTTGTGTGTGTTCTGCGAGAAAGTAAAAGAAGAGTAGAAAATGACGGAAACTACCTTGATCAGCATTATCAACATAATGAGTTAAAAAGACAGACAAGGCTATGTGTAAAGGTCACCAGAGTGACCATCATGTGACAAACAAGGTCGAGACGTACTAGAAAGGGTTGTTGACTTTAACAATTGGGTCGTAAATCTAAATAGGGGCAACTAAAAAGACAAGTGAAATTCCTTGATAGTGGCACCTAAGGCACCTGTGTGTGCTTACAATATAAAGTTGATATGTTTATTGATGCTTATCACAAGCTGAAGTGCTTTTGTAATCCCTTTTTGGAAACGTGTTTTTCGTATGAGCCTTGTTGTAAACCGGACCCATTTATAACTTTTTTTTTCGGTTAATGCATACAAATGAGTGCAGTCGACAAAACAAAAAAAAAAATATTGTAAGAAGAAAGAAATGTAAACTCGTTTCGTTGTTGGCCTATAAAATATCCAATGCGTGGAAAACTAGAAAAGTATGTAAATCTTTTGGTTTAACAGTTGACACCGAACAGATCTCAGGAAGGCGCGTTCAAAACGAGACCTGCTCTGGCTAAATTGCCCCACACACACACACACACACACACACACACACACACACGCAAACGACAATCGAACGATCGCCAGATTGTTGAGTAAAAAAAAAAAAAAAAAAAAATCACAAAATAAAAACCTGCTGAAGAAAATGCAGCGGCGATTGCACACGCCTTCAACGCGTGATCGGATCGAGGCGACGAGCGAGCGATCGCCGGCTGTTTGATATTGGCGTCAGACTAATAAACTGAGCCAACTTAGCAAATAGCCACAATTGTTGGCCACGTTTTGTTGTAGAAAGTACACACACGCACACACACACAGACAGACACAGACACATATGTATTTGTATATATTTCAATTTGTTTGCATTCATTAAACAAGCAAATGTGTTTAGAAATTAATTGTTTCTGTGCGCATATGAGAGAAACTTTGTCAACTAACTCCATTTGTGTTTATGTAACGATAAAACGAGCCCCTAACAAATTACTTATCTTATCACAATTAATAAAGCAGACATATATAGACAAAATGCTTGTATAATAATTCCAGATTAAAATTGTTGAAATTGGCATTGCGATTGATTCGTTATTACACAAATCCCTTCTATAACATTTTCTATATATATTATAAGCCTAGGTATTTTCATCTTTGAAATGGGCGTGTTTTATTTACATCCAGAGATCGCGTGGGATTCGCTCGAGCAATAAGAAAAATTTATGTATATATTCCCTCTCTGGACGTTGTATATTATGTGGTTGTTTTTTTTCATTTATATTATATTTTTTTTTGGCCTGAAAAGCAAATGGTACGTGGAGACCAAAATAGCACAAAATATACAACATTTTTCGCCCCCGATAAAATCATTCAAGAATGTCTATATGAAAAACGGAAAAAAGAAAAACCAACTCAACTTAATAAAGAGCTCAATAAAGTTCGGCAATTAAGTCAAATCGCATTTAGTATAAATATCGAATGTTTAAATGCCAATCTTGCTGGCAATGGGCAATGATCGTTGACAGCTTCCGATTGCTGCAATTTTGGCAAAGGCCGTTTCAAATGTACCCAAAAAAAAAAAGAAAAAAAAAAGAACGTTGCTCAAAATTTTGTACTCAGCTGACTTTTATTTTTACGGTGTTCTGTTTGCTGTTTTTGTCAAATTTCAGCATCGATTTGCCAAAAATAAAACTCGTGAAAGAAATGCAACGACGCAGTTTCAATATATGAAATGCAAACAAAACCATAAACTTAAAACATAAATAAATATAAAATTCCAAATGATACTTGACTTAATGACCACTGAGAAAGATTTTACGGGGGGTCCGCAGAACGGCAACTGATAAGTGATAAGAACAGGTTCAAGGCTAGAGTCTATTTTTTTTCGAACGCCGGCTTTGATTGCTTCGAGTGCAATTAAGAACCTTGCAATCAGTATCTACCATATATGTAGATTTTAAAAGAAATCTAATAACTTTTTTCTCTCTTTGCAGCCGCTTGCGTAAAAAGCATGTGATCTTTGCCGATGATGAGGGCCTATCATTAACGGAGGTGCGCGTCATGTCGGAGCCCTCGAATGTGCCGCCCTACTGGAGCATGAAGTTCTTGGAGCAGATCACACAGGGCCTGGTCAGTCCGCATCCGCCAGATCAATGGACCGTGGACTTCAAACAGCCAGCATCCGATTATCTAACATTCAGGTAGGTAACCACAACAAACTATCTGTATTTTAACCAGGCTAAATCATTTCTATTATCTTTGTGCAGACAAAAGATCGAACGCGACTTTGTCTCGCTGGAGAACGTGATTGTCAAGGATGAGGAATCGATTGTGGTGGGCACCATTAAGGTCAGGAATATCGATTTCACCAAGGAGGTTATTGTGCGCGTCACCTGGGACGACTGGAAGAGTCAGCAGGACATATTCTGTACATTTGCCAGGGCCTATGGTCCTGCAACCTGTGCCCACGTCGTCTTCGATACATTCTCATTCAAGATCACGCTTCCACCATCCTCGAAGCGACTGGAGTTCTGCATCTGCTATCGTACAAACGAACAGGAATTCTGGGACAATAATGATGTAAGTCCAACGAAATTGTATTTTACTCAGTTAACTAACTAACTGGCTTATTTGTATTGCAGGGCAAAAACTATACCATCAGCAAGCGTTCGCCTTTCTACTACAACGCTTTGTCGCCCTATGATAAGGGTCAGAATCGCAGCTCCAGCCAGCAAATGCGGTCCACCCTAACCGATGCACTTGCCAAGGCACAACAGAAAAGCCCGACCCAGGAGTCCAATACGCCCTATTGGTAGAATACATGTTGAATGAATATACACATATATAAAGAACATGTTTATGCTAATCCTTTAGCTAAACAGGTCTGTGGCTGGACAGTCGCACATTGGCAGCAATCGATGTCCTGCGACTGTGGAATTGACTTCCGTGTGAGCCCGAGCAGCCAACCATCCGACCCAGCATTGGCTCTAGGGAATACAACAAAAAATTATGCAGTAAATTCATTTTTATAGGGGGGGAAGACTCATAATTTTTTTTTAAAGCCAGAATTTGGTATAAATGCAAAAGGTGCCATTGACTTGAGGGTTTTTTCTCTGCGTACAATCAAACAGAAACTACTTTAAAGTCTAAGCAAAAAATTGAGTTTTATAAAAACCAGCTCATTTGAATTTTAAGCTCATATCCTTAAATATCTCTTAAATGTTTTGTAGATTGTTTGATTGCGTAATGATATCAACATTATTTTTTTTTTTTATTATCGTGAATTTTATGTTTGCCTGTATGCCTGTGTGATTGTCTACTATATAACTGATATTAGATTAAACAAAAAAAAAAAAACAAACAAACAACAAACAAAAACAACACAAGAAAAAACTGATTAATAAAAAAAAAAACAACAACAAAAAAAAAACAAAACAAAACAGAAATTAAAAAAGTAAAGCGTGAGTTATCCTAGCAAACCATTGTTTCGAAATTGTCTTTATCTGCAAATTAAGAAACAGCAAAAATCGTAAAAGAAAAAAATAAAACCTCTTAACGAATATATATGAAAAATTTAGTGATTAAGTTTTGCATGGAAAATTTTTATAGAATTTTTGTTTATTTTTATTTTTGGTTATTTGAAACTCTAAGACTGAAATGGCTTGTTATGGAGAAACACGTCCTGCAATACAAAATAATATAATAATACCATACAAATCAAAAAATATATATATATAAATATAAAAATGAAACGAAACATCACATAAAACAAAAGCTCTATGTCTCTAATTGTTCTTATGTGTGTGTAACCCGACTTTGAAACTTAGTCTTAAGCAATTTGTATATATATATAGAAATCATACACCAGAAAAATGCCTGTTAAATACATTTATATACACATATTACCTATGCGTTTAGTTTTGTAAAAATTTAGTTGTAGTCCTTAGAGGTTATTTAATTTTAAGACAACCCCTCTTCCCTCTTTTCCCACAACGAGACGAGAAAACTCATTTTCTTATCCACAACTCAATGATTATTTAGTTTTTAACAGATGCCAATTGCAACAATGAATTGTACGCAATGAAATTATGCTTAAAAAAAAGCCAACATGTTACATTATCATAAATATAAATTACAAAAAAAAACATTACAATTTTTTTTTTTTTTTTTACAATAACTATAATTTTAGTTGCCAATACTGATACGTTCACATAGCTAAGTTTGTGCTTTAGATTCCTCAAAAGCCCCTTTTTTAGATTATTAAATACTACTCTTTTTAAAATATTAGCAATAAAAAATATATATCAAATCTTAAAAATGCATTTTTCTTACTACAACTACTATTTTTAATGAAGTACAAACTTTGTATAAATATTTCTCTACAATAGATATTACCTGTTATAATCAAAAAACATTTTCATAAACTTCGAAACTGCCTCAAACGTTTTTAAAAGGTTATAAATAAGAAAGTTTTAGAACGCAAAATCAAAGTCAAAGTATTTTATAGGCTTTAAGTACATCTTTTTATGTTGTCATATCAGCTTACTAAGCTTTAAACATCCTTACCCATTATACAACTTAGCTGTTTAAGTCCCACAGAAACAATTGGTTATCATGTCCTTATCAAAGTCAACAACATTAGTACAAAGCGTTTGACTTTATCTTTAAACGGAGAATTGTGTTGACTTTTATAACGTCAAATCTGGTTATCTATATAAAGTCGTATACGTAAACTGGCATATCAAATTTTATATCTTTAGCTTTTAGTCTCAAAAAATTTTAGATTTAATCAAAGTAACGCAGATTTTTGAGCCCAGCTAAACCAAAGATTCATTCAGGCAGATAACCAGAACTTGTGCCAAACAGACTCGCCTATTACTGCTAAACAAAAATATATATATCCTTTATGCCTTCTCTTATGTGATTCATACATTTTCACTCATAATTTAGGCTTTAATCAAACTGGGGAACTTACCACTTTAAACTAACAAATAGGTATAGAGCCTTTTCAACAAACCAAAACCGGTAAACTGCACCAGTCGACATTGAATGTCAGTAAAAATATATTAAGCGGTCAAAGGTTATCAGTTATTTACATCACGATTACGTAGTAAGCTGCTTTTATGCAACTCGCAATTCGTGCAAAACGCGCCGCTGATAAACCGGTTTCGTTTAGTTCAAATACAAATCTCAATTGAATATTGGTTTTATTTTATAATTTATTTTATTCAGTGTCTGGGAATTTTTGCTAAGTGGCATTTGGGTGTCTTATCATATCCATTACATAATATCATATACTCATGCCAACAATTCAACGCTTCGCATTTAGGTCGGTGAAAAAACATACAGATAGACTTTACAGCGAAAAAGCGCATATGCATGTAGACACAAATCGATATACACACACATACGTAAACTCATACAAATATAGTTTAAATATGGAATACTTTAAGTTGAGAATAGCATAGAATAGGTTGAAAATGCATAGTTATATTGGAATGGCTAGTCATAGTTTAAAATAGTACATAGAAAGTCAGAAAAAGTAGAATCGAAAGTTATAACTATTGAAAGTGTAAATCATAAATGGTCTGTTAATTTCGCCCGTCCTTTACTCGAGTTATGGATGTTAACGTTCTGTTCCTAGCTAGGTTCTTGATTTTCATATTGATTAAGACTTAATTTAGTTATTTTCCCCACTTGGTATCATTGCATTTGGAATTTTGTCCTGAACGATTTACTTGCTCTTATCCTGCTTTGCCTTAAGACTGGCGGGCATCTCTGGTGGGGGTGGGCGGGGAATGCCCAAAGCTACCTTAACGCCATCATAGATGAACCATTGCAGGGCAGTGAGCGTGCCAATCATAATGATACGGGGCATCAATCCATTCCACATTCCCATAAAGCCCAGAGACTTTACAATGCCAACAGCGCTAGCACCCTTAGTTTGGTTAAGCTTGGAGACGACCACATCGGCAGGATGCGAGACAATGGCGCAGAACACGCCAGCAATGTAACCAGCGGCAAACGTGACAACCAACTGCTCAGCCTTGCTGCATTCCAAACGTGGCTTCGGTACCACATACCTGATTTGGGAGAAGGCACATGCATATTCAAATTAATTATAGGCACTGATAAGTATAAGCTAACTCACTTGTAGAGAAGCTCCACGGTACGCTCAAAGCATGCGAACTTCATCATGGTGTAAGGAATTTGACGCATCCACAATGGAACCAAGCCCTTATAGAAGGCATTGATGCCCTCCTCCTTGAACATCTTGGGCACAGCCTCGCGGAATGTGTTGGCAAAGCCGGGCACGGTTTGAATCTTTACCTTAGCTGCCTCAAACGGTGACAATGCAATGTCGGCAAAGACCTCAGCCGAAGCCGATGCGGCCAGATACACATAAGTGCGGTACAAGTAGGCATTCTCCTCGCCAAGAAGTTCGGCATACTTAACTTTGAACACTTCGTACAAACCGAACTTGCACAGACCCTGTAATCAGCACGTCATGCTTGGTCACGTTTACAGGGATTATGGAAATTATGTAAGCGTTACTCACCTGAGCAGAATAACCAATCAGGGTTGGGAACCAACCCTTGGCCAGACCACGAGCACCTTCCTCAGCCACGGTGACCTTGAAGCCATGGAACAAATTCTTGTACTTAGCAGGGTCGACTTGCAGACGACACTTGACCAAGTCCAATGGCACCACAAAGGTGTGCGTGGTGCCGCAGCTCAAAATGCCGCCAATGCCACAGAGCGCAAAGTATTTGGCGCTGCCAAATTCGCAGGAATCGGTCTGAGCCGATGCTGCAGCTGCGATATCACGTCCGACCACTGGGGCAGGGTTATTGTCAACAGCTGGGACAACTGCACCTTGGAGAGTAGTCAAACCATCATCGCACTGGGCCCGGGTGAACGGGGACTTGAATGGCGAATTCCGTGCGGCTTGGAAGAAAGACGAGAACATTTTGTGTGTGCTAGTGTCTGATAGTCGAGAAAACTGCAAAGAATAAAACAAACTTATACCTTAAATTACAAACCCCTTTTAAATGTAATATATAGCAAATTTTCTCCAGGCCTGCCATTCACATTGAAAGGTTACATAATGCCGTATACCTCAGTGTCAATGACTGTTAGAGCGTAAGAACAACATAAATTGCCCTGATTTGAGCAAAACACAATTTGGCAATATTATTTATATCGAGCATGTGATAAATTTCTCTTATGCAATTACAAGAATATTTTATTTTTCTCACTTACTTTGCAGCCGTCCGTGGCGTGGCGAGGAGCTAAATATAAAGAATGAATATTCAGTGTGACCACAAGCGGCAATTGTTATTATTCCCAAAAATACCAAAAGAGCCAAACCAATGTGTTAGGTGCGGACTGCGGCCTATAAAGGTAAAGGACGGTCGCTTATATCTGTAGTACGCCGACGCATTGCTTAAAGTTGAGTAAATTAAGTTACTAAGAAGCGAAAAATATGCCTTGCAGCTATGTTAACCTATAATACATGAATACGGTGTATTCTGGCTTAAATATGTATATGTAACATTGAAAAATGTTTAGTTACTTGATATATTTTTACTTCTGTACACAAATGAAAATTAAGATTATTATCGATGAAATATGTTCATATGTTTATTGAAAGACAATATATTTTATCGCTTTTTTTAAATTCGTAAGTCATTTAGTGTAAAACTGACAAAAAAGTATAATATAAAAATGATACATAAATATTTAAGCGCGCGCCATCACGTCACCCATTGATCAACTGTGTATAATGATGCCGTCGATAACAATCGGAAATTCAAAAAAATACTAAATACATTTTGGGCAGCCAGCGTATATAGGTTTATTCTATTCTAATTCGTGCTGGCCGTCTGTCTACATCTTTGTCAGTTTGATATGATAGACATATTTAGCCGATTTACGTTATTACGTTAGGTTGATGTATTACGTAATTCTGCAAGGTTTTTTTTTTATTTAATGTTTCTTGCAACGAATATTTCTGTACAAATAAATACATATACATTATATCTATTAGAGCTTCACGTTTACCCAATCCTTGATTCTAGTGTTGAGAGTTATTTATATGGGCATAGCTTCATTCGGAAACGGTTACCATTTAAAACTCTAGGAGCCTGTTTCTAGCATAACTGCCACAGCTGCCAAATATTATTTTAGGTAATTAGCAGTATAAATCGCCCATTAGATTAAGTAAAAATATAAATATTCAGCTTGTTCTGTATGTATTTTGGCAAGTGCAAAATGCAAAGTTATAAATACAAATTAAGTAACATCACAACTAATTAACAATTTACCGGTATATTTAAAGTCTTAGCTTTTGAGTTTTTGTGTTCTTGTTTTACTTTTCTTTCCTTAAGCTTTTGAACGCTTTTATTACAGTAGGAAATGCAGAAAGCTTTGCAATCGGATTGAAAAAATGTAAATGTAAATGTACAAGCTTTTAGTTAACAGCGCGCTGTAAGTTAGCCAGTCAACAGTCCGCTGCTGCTGCTAACAGGTGGTTTCACTTTGTTCATGTTAGCAGCGGCCCGATGAGATAATATTGTATATTTGATTAAGCAGACATTTTAATTGTGCGTCTAGCACGTCAAACAAACGCTATGCGCGACACAACAAAGATGACTTCAACAGCCTAACAAACGCTGGACATGATTTAATACCTGTGGCAGCCCGCACGCCGCTCCTGCAAAATGGCTTGTTGCTTCAAATTTTGCCGCCTGTTGTCTTCGTCGTCATCGTCGTTGTTGTCGTCGTTGTCGTTGTCGTTGCCGTTGGTTGGTCACTGGCGTACGAGACGCCGAGCGGCCATTCAGTAGCTGTTAGAACGCGTCGCAGTGCGGCAGGAAGTTGCGTATACGACGCGTTGCCTCATTGCCAAAGTGAAAGCCTTGCAACTTAGAAGTGTGTTTGTCGTGCAGAGCGCGCGCCTTTTTTGAAGTTTGCCTTTCGGCGGCTCGCTACAAGGTGTTAATTAGATGAAATTCAATTAATCGCAACGAATTTAAAAAGCGAATTACCTGAATGTGGATTGTGTGGGCAGGATTCTTCCGAAAACTTATGTGCGTTGTCTTGGGCTCGAATATTGTGTGCATAATTTAACAAACAAATTTTTTTCGAGTGAATTTAAAATGAATTCTCAGCAAAGTTCAGTTCATAAGGTCGACGACATCTGAAATTATAACAAATAACAATAATACTAATAAATTATTTTATTTTTAAAAAGTGCAAATATTAACTATCATAGCAACAATAAGTTATTATCTATGTGTGTAGAAGTGTTAAACAATTATTAATATTTATTATTGATGCAGTAATTCCGCCTGACGTAATATGGAAATAAGGTATGTATTTTTTTCTATGAGCTAACCTTTTTTTTTTATAAAATTATCATACCAAATAAGATATTTAAGCACGTGCAGGCTTTCTTTAATTTAGTATTCAGTGAACTTTGGCGCTTTTTTGGACACGCACCAAAGTTTGATTAACCTAAAAAGCATAAAAAAGTAAACAATATTTTGAACACAGTCTGTGCAGATAAATTTGTGTGCCAAAACTGTTTCGATAAAAAATATCAAATCAAAATCAAATAAAACAAACTTTTTTGGCCAAACCGAAGGAACACAAAAATCGAATCGAATCAAGCATGACCTATTACTGTCACGTCCGGTGCTGGCCAGGGAAGAGCAAACAACTTTCGGGTCACGTTTGACATTTGGCCCGGGCGCGTTGATGGCAGCTCCTAGACATCGCTCCACATCCGGAGACACCACACACAACAAGCTCGCAGCAATTAATTAAAAAGTTTTTAACGCGCCCAAATCAAATCAACAATTTTCGCAGGTATTTTAGCGTCAAATTGCGCCGCCCGTGCCAAGTTCGAGTTTCGAGTTCGAGATTGAGATTTGACTGGGACCGACTGGTAAACAGTTGGCGGCCGGATCGATGGACTCGATGGGCTCAAAGGAAAATCAATGCGCATTACTGCAGCCTCGCTGCGCCCCGAAACCAGCGACCAGCAAACCCGACAACTCGTCAGTAACGAAAATAAATTAAATTTTAAAATACAATGCGCCGCGGACGCTGCGGATGCTCTGTCGTCTGGCCGGGATTCAGCGCCTGTCCAGCACTTGACCCCAAATCCATAAATAGGCCTTGCCGTACCCAAAGCCCCGTTCCTAGTTTATTTATAAGCTGCGCTAAAAATTGCTGCGTAATATTTTTTCGAAATATTTGCGGAATTCACCTAATTATAATTATGAACTTCAATTTGCGAAACTATTTTGCCTTTTGGATTTGAGCTGACCAAATAATGATTGGGCTAAGTAGTTGTTAAATGTAAATTGCTGTTTCTTACAAAGAACAGGAAGATAAAATTATTGAAGTGATGTCGCAAATAAAATACCCTTAACTAAGGTGACTAAATGCAAGAGTATTAATAATAAGTAGACGATTAAGCATAGCATAATTTCTATGTTTTAAATTTCAGAAAAACAAATTTGAAATAATTTTTATATGAGCTATTTTTCTACACTTAACTGTGTGTTTAGTTTGAATATTAAATTTGTAATCACAACATTCACTTTCAACTTCACAAGAGCCAAGTGACATTTAAAACCAGTAAAATTTTCATTCAATAACTGAAATTTCCTTGACTGATTTAAAGGTCAAATTCATCCACTTCAATTGCCTGCTAAAGTTACTAAAAAAGAAAAAAAAAAAACTAAAACATCTTAAAGCTATATGCTCTCATCGGGAATACATATATCTATATATACTTTGCTGTATTTACTGCATTACATATTTTGTCACACATCTCCTATACCCCATGCAAAGGGTATTAAAATGTACTTAGGCTTCGATTAAACTGTCGTCTTCAGCCGAATTTCTTGGAGTTGCTAATGATTTTCCTTGCCTGTGATGTGATATCAACAATTTTCTTTTTTGCCTCTGTTTAATATTCGGCAACTCGTTCGGCAAAAAGTGCCGCAAAAGAAAGTACAAAGAAAAAAAATGAGAGAAAGGCAAAAAGCAAGTCTGCCTTTCAGCGGCAGCCAGGACACGCCTTTGGCTAATTGTGTATGTGAGCAGAATGTGTGGTATATGTGTATGTGTGTGTGTGTGTGTGTGTATGGGGCTGTGTGTCATAATCAAATGAATGCCCAGCAATAATTTAACACGCAAGCCTTATGTCCTGTTTGCGACTAATGGCTATGACTAGTAATCGGGCCAGGACGAAAGAAGAAAAAAAAAACTGCGACTACTGCAGTTGTTAATTACCCATTTGGCGCATTAGACTAGGCCGCAACGAGGGCAGGCCTGAGTTGGCATTAACTAGAACACCTGCGGGCTTAGCCAAACCGAAAGCGGGTGTCCTGAAAGACGTCCTTCCTAATCAGCTAGCCCGAAATGTTTCCGAAATAGGGAAACAGGCGTGCATAATAAGTGCGACTTGATTAAATGCTGCTTTCATGATTCATTCCCACACGTATTTAAGCTCAAGACATTCAACTTGGCCAGGTGACAGCAAACGTTTCTTCAAAGGGGCTCATTTAAGCTTGGCCAACTCCAAGTTCTTCACATTTTGACCATTGGGCCCACTTTACTAAAGTTCTGTATAAGTGTGCTTACTTTAAACAAAGAGGATTTTTATTTAAGTTAAGATAAGCTAGGGCAAAATGCGGCTTAGGTGAAAATACTTTACTCGAGCACATTTTCATTAACCTTTTTGGTTTGAACTCAAATATTTGGATAAAGCATATTGTTTTATTTTTTTATAAAAATCTTAATAATAATAAATCTATAGGCTATATATACTATTTTTTTAGGCTAATTCAAGTTTATTTAAGTTTCTTAGGTTTTTTTTTACATTTATTTAAGTTGCTTTATTTTAACACCCAAATCAAAAAATTCCCTTATGAAATCAATAAATGATTAAAAGTGTAGAATTTAAATTAATTTTAATTTATATATTTATATATTAAAATTAAGATAAGCGAGGGCAAAATACGGCTTAGATAAAAATACTTTACTTAAAAACATTTTCATGAACCTTTTTATAAATCCGAAATGGCTTGAACTCAAATAATAAAATTACAGGCTGTATATATTTATTTTTTAAACTTATTCAAAGTTTATTTAAGTTTCTTATGATCATTTTGCATTCATTTAAGTTGCCTTATTTAACACTCAAATCAAAAAATTTCATAATTCGAACTCAAATTAATTTTTATTTATTTATTTAAATTATGATAAGCCAGGGCCAAATTCGGCTAAGATAAAAATATTTTACTTAACACATTTTCATTAACCTTTTTTTAATCCGAAATTGCTTGAACTGAAATATTTGAATATATATATATAAAAAAGCATATTTATTTATTTATTTTAAAAGGCTAACTTAACAATAAGAAAATTATAAGATGAATATATTGGTTTAAAGTAAGCTTATTCAGAGATTATTATTATTAGATAAAATTGAAGACTATATATTAATTTTAAGTAAGCTTTTTTAAGGATTATTTAAATTTCTTATTTTTTTTTACCTTTATTTAAGTTGCTTTATTCAAACACCCAAACCAAAAATATTCGCTTTGGATATCAATTAATGATTATAAGTGTGAAATTTATAAATTAAGTGAAGTAAAAGTTTTTATTATATTCGTTGATCTTTCTGTATAGCAAGTAAGTTTGTATAATTCTCTGCTTATAAATAAACAATTTATTTTATTTAATCTCAGAGCTGGGAATAGAAGGGAATAGAAATTAAGGATAAGATTTGAATGAACTCAAAGGAGTTAAAATCATAATCGCAATTGTTTTAGACTGTTTTTTTTCACACTATTTGGAATATCCTAAAACAGCTTTCCAGAAGTTTTAAAACTATTATTTATTATTATTATTTAATTTAAATTTTTGATAAGTTTTATGAATTTCAGCCTCAGTTAAGTTAAAAGTTATTTTTTCGCTAATTGCTGAGCATAATTTGCTTAAACGGCAGTTTTAAGCCCGCCGCCATTAACAGCTTAGTGTGAAGGTGCTTTGCGGGTCTAAACGATCTGAGATTTTAAGTAGTTTGCTGGCACATGACAAACCAACAACAGAGACTAGGCAAATTATGCATCACTCATTACAGGGTCACCCAACACACAGCCCTGACATTGAGATGGGGCAATAATGTTGGTGGCCAGTGGGGCATGAATGTGAAGCAGGCTGCTGTCGTTGTGCCCCTGATTGAATCAATAAGACGCCAGCCGAAGGCCGGAGAAACGGACTTGGCTGCAGGCCAATGCGGATGGTTGCTTGGGGCAACCAGGCAAAAAAAAACCTGTTGAGTAGCTGCCTCCAAAACCAATTGCATTGTTCAAATGGCTAAAGACAAATATGTTGCTCCATGCATATACATAAGTATTTCAAATTTTAATGGATTTATTTACGCTTCAATCACACGCAATTTAATTCAATTCAAGACCCAATTCGAACATTAAACATTTGTCAATTGAAGCACAAAGCATTGAAATGCGAAGCTGCTGAATTCGTAGGGTGCTCTTCAGTAGGGTCTTGCGTATCATGTGGCGTATACTTACTATAAGCCACGTGTCGCTAAGCAGCTCAGCGACAGCGACAGCGACAGCAACAGCGACTGGCAAAGATGCCACCACGCAAATGATATGATAATATATATATATATACATACATACATATATATGTATGTATGTGTATATATAATGTTGTCAGCCTACTTCTAGGCTATGTTTATTAATTTACTGCCTGGCTGGGAGATCTCTACCGTTGTAAATTACATTCTAACTAGAGCGGCGTTTTGCCGGCTGGCTAATAGCCAGTTGGCCAACTAACCATTGAACCGGCCAACTAACAGCAATTATGTCCAAACTCAAGTGCGCTCCCCAGGCTCTAATAAAAGCGACATTCTCTCAACCAGTTCTCAGTTTGGTCTCTGTGCCAACATTTGTTGTTTGGGCCACCTTTGCGCCATGATAGCCTAGTTTTGGGCAAAGCCAAACTTGTAGCTGCCAATTTCCAAGTTTTATATGCGCTTTCTATAAATAACAATTTTAATTTGAAGTCAGCAATAAATTGTACCACAGAAAGTTAACAGATTTCCTTTAAAGAAAAGTTTCAGCTTCTTTTGAAATATGAAATGCGAACAAAATATGAATAAATATAATATATAAAAAGGAACTTTAAATTGACTCAGATTCAAGATTTGGCTAATATATTCAAGTCTCACAAGTTTCAAGGCTCACAAATAACACTCTTCATTAATTAAACTGCAAATTCACAAATTAACCAGGAGTTTATTATAACTAAATTCAGGGAAGATAAAAGTTGCCTTTGGCAGCGGAAAAACTTTGTTCGTGGTAAACAAACATTTGCAAGTTCGAAAATTAAGTGAAAAATAAGTGAAGTTTGTAGTTTGCGGCATGCATTTTTTTCCGGCAACAAATTGTTGTTTATTGTTGTTTATTTGTTGTCTGTCAAATTGCAGCCAAGGCTGCACGCGGCAACAAAACAAAAACACCAACAACAACAAAAACAAAGGCGAAACAAACTTGCGGCTAAAACTATTGTGGGCCGAACTTTGCATTGGTTTTTGGCAATTCGAAATTGTTTGGGCCACGTTTATGTGGCGCATCAAATGCAGTCAGCCAGCTAAACAAATTAGTTGGCTCTAATGAAAACATTGGAAAATCACTTAAGCCCGTTTGCAAAAATTATAAACATATAAAACTGTGCCAAATTGGCAAAGCCCACAAAACAGTTCATGTATGGAATATATAGATACCTAGTCATGATCGATTGAACGTTCAGATTAGCTCAGTGCAGTGTTTGTTATTGCTTTTGGCTGTCCATTTAAAGGCAGCCAACTAATATGTAAAGTCGTTAAAATCAGTAGCTGACTCAGATAAATATATATCTATATATATATATACATGTGTATGTATCTGAACAACCTGCTAAAGTTTTTGGTGATAAAAAAAAGGAAAACAATAAGAAAAACTGCGACTATTTAAACACGCCATATTTCCATATCATAAGATAACTTATAAACACATATTTACATTGCTTTTGCTTTATTTTGTTTATCTCGCAAAACCGTTTTTAATAGCCAAGCGACAGCAACAACAATTTCATTCATATGCGCGGTATTAAAATTTTGAATTTGAATTTTTAAATTCTATTAAAGACAAATATTCCAACCAAAAGAGAAATGAAAAAATTCGCTCTTTGTGTATTGGTTTGTGTGAGTGTGTGTGTGTGTTAGCTTGTTAGACAGGGTAGAGCGGGAAGGGGGGGGGGGGGGGGGGGGGGGGGGGGAGTAGTCAATGGGGCGTTGCCAAGAATTTGTTGTCTATTTGCAAGCTGATAAAAATTCACTTTATACACTTTGTCTGTTTATTTGCCGCAGCGTAAAACATTTTACGCGGAGTGCCCCCGGGGAGGAGGAGCAGCAAGGGGGAAGGAGCTGGAGGAGGAGCAGCTGCAGCCACAGACAATGGCGTCATATAAAACTAGCTGTGAAATATGCAACTGAAAATGCACTCGAAAGTACGTGGAAACCTGCGTGCTAAGTAATAGTTGGAAACCAGATACAATGTGGGGAAGATGCTTTTCGGAGTCAGTGTTAAACAGACAACCAAACAGATTTATGTATATTGAGTGGGGTTTATTAAGGGAACAGATTAACAAGTTGTACTTAGAATGAAAGCTATTTAGGGTATACTTAAGCTTGTTTGCTTCAAAGATTTGTATAACAATTTAAATGTTGTCTTAAGATTAATATTAAATAAAAATGGTTTTATTATTTGGCTTGAAAACTTCGTTGGTTATATGTTAAATGATTAGCTTTAAAGGAACGCAAAGGAGTTGATTTAAAGGTTCTTTTGTATGACCAGCAATATAAAGACTAAAAAACGAATTCCATTTATAGAGTTCTCACTGTAATTTAAACAATATTTAAAAATATATGTATGTAAACAACATCTTTATTCACCCTTCAAAAAACATTTCACTCTATAGTCAAGCACTAAATTTTCTTTCTCATTCTCTCATTTTTTTTTTGCTCAGTGTAAAAAAGTGCCAAATCCTTTGGCGCTGCTCACTTTTTAAATTTGCTTGTCGCATTTATTTGTTTGGCCTGTCTAACAATTGTAAGTGCACACACACATACACACACGCACACACGCACATTTACACAAACTCGCACAGAGTGCAAAGTGCATGTGCAAACACTGTCAGAAGAAGTCAACTGTCAACTATGCCAAGTACTCCAAGTTGTTGTTGGTTTTGTTGTTCTTAGTTGTTGTTGTAGCTTACCCCAATGCGCAACTTGTTTGCTCCCGCTTTTTGTTTGTATGTTTGCTGTTTGTTTGTTTGCCCACCCGTTCGTGGGCCCTCCCTCCCCCTCCCCCTCCCCCAACCCACCGCGGCTGCCCGTTAACAGTTCTGCAGCGACTTTGATAAAACACCGATAAAAGTCGCATTAAAATATCTTTAACCAAAAAAAAAAAAAACAAAAGGGGGCAACAGCAACAGCGGCCGCGTTAACTCTAGGCGGCCAAAACAAACACAAGTTAAGGCCTCATAATTAAAAAATTAATTATACACGCAGCGCCCATCTTAATTTATCAATTTGCCACGTATTTACATTCCCCAAAAGAGAGCCGAGAAAAAACACAAAAAAAAACCTGATAAGCCTGCGCTCGAAATACATTTCATACTACAGCAAAAAAAAGGAAAAAAAAAATGAACAACAATACGCGCGTACCGTTAGTCATTGTCCATAAATACACTGAAGTGAGTTAAATTTAAATAAACATTTTTTCGTAATACTTAACATAAAGTCGCCTTAAGAGCTGTAAAACCAACTATGAGGTCTATCGGGCACTAAGAGTCCAATACAATAAATAGGTTTTGTTTTTTGTAAATAAAAACGTGGATGGACTTAAAGTTTAAGGTTTTCTTAAATCAGACAAAGTCAGAAAGAAAACATTCTGTATGTTAACATTTATGTTAATGATTTTCAACTGCTTAACATAACTACTTTCTGTTAACAAAATAATGTATATCAACCACTTTACATAAATGAGCTTCAACTATTTAACTGAACTATTTTCTATTAACTATATTAATGAGTTTCAACCATTTAACACAAAAGTTTCCTGTTAACTGTTTGCATAAAACATTTATGTTAATGACTTTCAATTCCTAAACATTCATGTTAATGCGTTCAACTCCTTAACAGACATGTTCTCTGTTAACTGTCTTACATTAAGGTCACATCTTAATCTTAAATGATTCCACATTAACTTTCTCATATTTAAACAAGTTTCTTTTGTGTAGTCTGAATGCACAAGTTCTTTATGTAAACAATGCAACATCTTATATTTATAATAAATGAATTCGACTCAGTTTTAGTTAACAACATCTTCTCGTCTTAAAAACAACTGTAATTAATTCGCTGCCAAAAATGTGGCTTATTCCAGTATTCCAGGCAATCAGGTCTGGGGCGTGGCTTTGCTTCCATCTTAATCCCAGAAATAACCCCACTTAATTCCTTTATTTATTCATAATTTTAATGCGCTTCAACGTCACTCAAAGTCAACGCATCTTAGCGTGAACAATCATTTTTCAAAGCAACTTAATTTTCCGATTCCGCCCACGCTTGTGTTTTTTTATATTAATGCAAAATTTATCAGTTTTGTTGTTTAATATTTTTATGGCTGTGGTTAGTTGGCTTTGTGCCCGGGGGCATAAGTAAAAGACAATAGAAGAGAGAAACCAATTGGGCATTTTAGACAGGAGCTGTGTTTGATGTTCTATGGAAAAGATTAGCTTGAATAACTTATATCTTAAGGTTTTTTTTTAGCAATAACTAAATAACATTGATTGCTGTAGGATAAACGTTATGCAGTTGTGTGAAATTCAATAATAGTGCCACAGTTCAAAACTGATTTTGAGACCTTTCCTGTCCTCGTCTTAAATGTATGGATAATAAACCCGAAAAAAAGCCAAAAAACGATTGAATTTCTTCGTCTTGTTTTTTTTTTATGTTTTACACAAATACTCTTAAAAATTGCTGTGCAATGAAATTATTTTAAATTTAAAAATAAAAACTTAACAACTTCAACTTTTAAGATTGAAGATGATACAAATACTTCCTCTATTAGCATACTCGCTGACAGTCTCGATATACCCACTTCTAGCTGTTTGCAGGGTATAAAAAAGGATTTAATTTAAAGAGCGAGAAAAAGCCATTTTGTTTTGGCTTATGGCACTGCGTTTGATATGTATTGTATTGCCTGCAGTCTTATGCTTTGTTGTCTTTATGCTCACTTTTATGACTCGGTGGAAATGAAAACTCCGGCTTTTCTTTTCCTTTAATGCCTGTCATTACTCAAAATTGCTTTGCACTTTTTAGTGGCTGCTTTTAAATAAACCTCAATTTTATAAGCGCTAAAAGAAAATGTTATCTGCTTTCCTATTATAACTCGTTTATGATTATGTTTTGCTTATGCTTCTGGTTGGTGAATAAATTGACTAATTGAAATTAATGTTCATTTAACTGACATATTGAACAACAACAGTGAGAGTTTAATTGTTTTCGCTCTAACTGCCGATAATTGCCGATTAAAGCATCATTTAAAATTACTAAGCTGTAAAATCTCAACCGCATCCATTTGCCAAATGCAAATGCTAACTAATGCAGTTATAATAACAGCAGCAACATAATGCAAATGGCCCAATCACATATTTAGGCATCATCGGGTTTGGATCAAATTAAAATAAATTGCCTCGTCTTGGCCAGAAAACGCTTTTTGTTTTTATACGGCCAACCGAGACATTTTGTCGATTTTCGCAAGTGGAAAACAAATTCAATTAAAATGCCATCGCCGGCTGACGGCAACCAAATTCATTAAAATTTTAAATGCATTAAATAATAATGCGAATATACATAGTATATATATATATAAATAAATATATATATAAGTGTGTGTGTGTGTAATGGTTGTTCAATAATTAAAGCTAATTAAAAGTAAAAAGCCTGCACATTTTCAAGCAATAAATCAAAAATTGAAAATGCAGCTACTGAAAATTATTGCTGCAATTTTAACAATGTTTTTTTTTTCATTCCTTTGCAAACATAAAGTTGTTAAAGAAACGTTGCGCATATTAAAAACCAATAAATTGCAACACTTTTTTCAGATATTGACAAGTTAAATTTGTAATTGGTAAACGAGCTTACATATATTGATGAAAGTTGAGTTTACTATAATTAGATAAAAATTAAATTTAAAAAAATTAAAATTAAATTTAAAAAAATTTAAAAGATTTCTTACTTTTAACATATAATTTTTTTAGACTATATTTATATATAAAGTATACTTAAACAAGTATGATAAATGTTATTCTGAATTGTCAGAGATTCCATTATCTAAATAGCTACATTAAAAATATATATTTAAAATAGAAAATATAAATATAATTGAATGAAACACTAACCAAATACTGAAGCTTATGTGTATGTTTTAGTCGGATGTAACAGACTTGCAATACTCTGTTCAGCATGCAATAAAAGCATGGAACAGTCGTAAATACTTTTCCCAATTATAGATAAAAAATTATTGTTTCAACTTTAAGCGTTATGATTATGGTTTTAAAATTGTTTATATCTTTGCGATTTATGGAGAAGGGAGTAGTCATTAAGAATGTACAAACAAACAGCAAAATGTACACTGCAAAAAAAAGAAGAGAACAGCATGTTCTTAACACGAGAAAAAGTGTCTTTGTATTCTTTTATATTATACAGACTGACGAAGGTAATTTGCGTGACTCCAAGCAATGCCATTTTCCAGCTAGTGACCTTAACGGGCTTTGAGCTCAACTGCAGCAGAGCTTAAAATCGGAGAGCTAATTACCAGCTGACATTATGGCCAGTCGCCGGGCTCGGACAGTAATTTATTTTTAAGAAGCACATAATTAGCCAGGACGACAGCAGCTCCCACTCGGCGCAGCTAGTTAGCCCGAAAAGGCTGCTCGAGTTGCTGCTCAGGGCAATTATTTGATATGTGCGTCGGTGTGCGTGGGCGGGGATAGGTAAGAACAGGAGCCTTAACTGCAACTGCAGGCAGTTCGAATAGCACGGACCGTTCGCTTTTAATGGCCGCCACTGTCTGCGGCTGAGTTGAGTCGAGTCCTGGCTCGGCTCGGGTGTTTTTTCTTTACGCTCGCTGGCTACATAAATCGCAGGTTTAATGTGGAAACATGGCCAAAAGGAAACCGAATCAACAGAGCAGCTGGAGCAATGCACAGAGCATGTTGCACGCCTTTGCTGTTGCTGTTGCTGTTGCCCCTTGTCTAGTCTGCCCCGCGCGGCGTGTTACGGTTCCTTTGTGCATGTTGGCCGTGTCCTTGCCGGGCGTAGTTAGCGCGCCTTTGTCTGTTCTTGGCATCGTCGACATGAATCAAAAACTTAATTATTTTCAGCCGCACGCTGGCAAAATGTTTTGCGCAAACAAACACGTCAACAACCCAAGAACGCAACAACGCAACAACGCAACAACCGGCACAGCAATAGCAATAGCAAAGGCAATAGCAACAACGATAAAAAGACCAACATAAATCGTCAGCGGACATTTTGACGCAGCTCGCAAAATTTTACAACTCTTCTGCAGCGTTATAAAACCAGCAACAAAGCAATCGCAAGCATATTTACAGTCAATTTGTTAGTTCCAGCCCAACACATTCTCCCCTTCCCCTTCTTATCAGGCCCCCCTTTCTCATTCTCTCTCTCTCTCTTGCACTCGATTTTTACTCAAAGGTATTACATGCGGATTTGTGTGTGTTTGTGTACAAAGAAATAAGGGTATTCCGACTGCACTACGTAATCCAAGTGTCATAAATTTCTGTGTTTTTTATACACTGCTCGCAGAGTGAACATGGCATATTCGCTTTACATGTTATTCGACGTTTATGGTATATTCCTTAAATCCAAAGCCAATCAATATAAAGTTGGCTGTATAAATGATTGATAATAATAAAATTCATTCAGATTATATAAGTGCAGTAAGGTTGGTTATTAACATATTCACACGGTTAAAGTTGGTGAATAGGGTATGGCGCAGTCGGCTCCATCTGACTGCAACATTCTTCTTCATTCCCGTTTATATAAAGAGAACAAATGTATGGACGCAATACGCATTGCGAATGGGTTTTGAATTTTAGGGCACGGTTAGGTTTAAGAATTCTGTTGGCTAAAGACAAAAGCGCTGACCTCGGAAAGTTTGCAATATTTACAAAATTCATTCATATTACATGTTCCTTAGCAAGATTGCAGCGCTAATATAAATATAAATTTCTTAGTTTCTCTTGAACACAAGCTTGGGAAAGAAGCTCTTACACATAATGTGACTGCGTGTTTCTTTTCTTTCTCTTTCGCACAACTACGATCTAAACGTTGCTCAAAGAACAGTTCCGTTATTCGGCGGCGAAACGAAGAAGCGCGATGTAGCAAAAAGGTTGGTTTGTGATCTCTGTTTACATCGAAAAGGGGAGAGAGAATAATTTCACAATTCCTTTGTGATTTTTAAGCTTAATTGTCCGGTCAGGCAAATAATATGTGCTGTGTGTCACAATAATATGGATACCTGGCTAGTTTTATTAAGAAAGAACTATTGTTATTTCCATATAAAAACCGCCACGCTCTTTAATATAAAATGCCGGTATTATGACATCACACTGCTAAGAGCTTAAATTTCCAGTAGTTCTCTTAATCGGTTCGCTCAACAGTGAACGGAACCGATTCTGTTACAACCGAATCGTGTTAATAGTTATGTAAAGCTGAGTCGCCTTGCTGCAACTCTTTAGTTGGTCGTTCTCTGATCCGATGCCAGTTCGAATTACGCGTATTTGTGTTCGGTGCCGGTAATTGTATACGATCTCTATTTATATATTCGTAAAACAACAAAGTGAAACAAAATATCATTTAACCGAGAAATTGAAAGTGCAAACCGTTTCAATTAGTTTATGTTCAGAAGTTTACTGATAAGTATTTATTTATAAGCCTGCAATCAATAGTGCTTGCAACCAAATCACAATAAATCTGTGTCATACAACATATCAATTGTTTAGCTTGATTTAATGAATCAAAATTTAAAATAACTAGAAACAAAACCACATAATAAATAGTTTCTGCTAGCCAACGAACGACCCTCGTATATCATAGTAAACTATGCTACATACATCGGCCATAACTCCTTGACACATTCATTGCTGCATGCCACGCGTACCACAAATGCCAGCGCCCAAACGGAGCAGGACCCGACTCATAAACCTGTTACATTGTCAACCCGCTCGACGCGAAATGTGTGAAAGGATGTGCAGGCCGGACCCTCCCTCTTCGCCGCATCGCTTTGAGCCTGACACGCTTTTTACGCAACAGGATGCAGCTAAATCGTTGGCTCGCCATTAAAAGAATTCCTACACGAGTGTAAAATGTGTCCTTTAAACGGCAACAGCTGCTGGTCTCTTTAAAACGCCAACAGGCTAATAGACAGCCCCGTCAGAAATGCGATTACGCGTAAGTGCATCCTGTTTAAGCGCCTTAAATTGAGTTTTATGACTTAATAATACGACAAGGCAGCAGCAGGAGCAGCAGGAGGAGGAGCTGCAGCAACGACTACAACTGAGTACAAGGCATGGCAATTACTCGTAAATGCTGCTGCGCTGGCATCCAATGCAAAATGTGGCCGGCAAATGATGACAGACTGTTGGCTGCAGGCTGCTGGCAGCCACAAACGGCATTGCCAAGTGGCCACCAAGTTGCACGCACTGATTGAATTTGACGCTCGCCGCATGCCGCTTGACTGCCAGAGCAATGCTGCCACAAAGGACCCCATGAAGGCAGCTCTCGGTTGCTCTTCACACACAAAGGATGCGGTGCAGACGAATGTCTGCATTGTTGCACCAAGCATTCCTTTCAGCGTGGGTGCGAAGCATTTGACTCTCTTACACTGAACGAAAGACTTCATTCTTAACTTCAGTCACACTTGGCATTAGCATAGTCCTTTATTCAGTTGTAGCCACCTGTTCAAGTTACCAAGATCAGAAAGCTTCTTGAATTATGTACAAAATTCTATCAAAAGAATTTTAAAACATTTTAAAATATCTCATAAAATAATATAATACATTTTAAGGCTTCGAGATAAACGACAGTTCTTCAGCAGTTAAACCTTTATCCTTGAATTGGAAATTAAACTTGAGACAAATCTTGTTTACATCTATATATATTTGGTAATACAATTTCTTCTTTTTAGTAATATTTAAATAGATTTACAGTGCAAGCTGTAATTGAACTTATTCTTGTTGGTCAAATATAGCTAAAGTTATAGCTATTGCAATATGAATATAAGTAGAGTTTTAATTATATGTTACTATCGATAAAAAGTTGTTTTATTAAAACATATGTATGTATTTGTATAGTAAAATATGCTTTTCCTTTGTTGTATTTGATCTGGACGTGAAATTTAAGCCTTAAGTTTACATAGTAACTATAATATTATTTACTTTCGTTCTATTAACTTGTTGCTCATTAGAAGGCACTGATCAATTACGGCAATCATGATATACAAATAATAATATCAGCAAAAAATAAAATAAATGAATTACACAAATCTAAAGATATGAAAAGAGATTTGTGTGAATTTATTTAATGCTTTGAGACCAAAGGTTATATTTTACGAAGTATTGCAAATAATATGAATGTTCTCAAATTTTGTATTTCATATTCTATTGTCAAGACTTTAAATAGTATATTAAAAAATTTAGATTTTAATTATTGCTTACTCAATCTTATATCTTAAAGTCTGATAAAGAATTTTCTTAAAAACAAATATAAGGCCAAACAAATCTTTCATGCAGAGTTTTTTTATGAATGTTCAACTTAGTTTAAATGATGATGAAAAATATTGTAGGAAGTGTATTTTATATTCGTTGTTTACATATATAAAGTGTGCTTACTTGGCACTTCTTGCACACGCTTTTGCACTTGTCGTCGTTGATATACGAGTATTGCTTTATAGAACCATTGTTATTGTTGTTATTGTTGCAAGGAACAGACTTGTTGTTGTTGCTCTGGGCCTAGTTGTTGTGGTTGTTAGTGGTGTTGTAGCGCCTGCTGTTGTGCTTCTTGTTGCTGGCGACATGTAGTAGCAGCAACACTTGCCCCGTTGCCACTTGAAATCTGTCAACTGCAACTATTTATTAAATTATATACTGCCATTGTTAAATGTGAATGACTTGGCTAAGTGGTGAGAGTGGGACAGACAGAGCAGGACAGACGTCCTGTTGTCAGGTTTTTTGTGGAATTAAAGCATTTATAGACTTGCTTTGACAGCTTTTTTTTTTAAGTATTATTTAATGTATGCGATTTCCTGTTTATTTGCTTACAGCTCAGCAAATCTCAGCGGGCCCTGTCCAAATCATGTAATAGACAACGTTCTCTGCCTCCGCTCGACGTCTGTGTGCGGCATTAGGCAAATTGACAACAGCTTAAAACGATTTGCGGCACCTTAAAGCCCAGCAAATATTGTCAAATTCGAGCATTCTCAACTGCTGCCAGCTGCCTCTGTTTCTGGCACGCAAAAAAAAAATAACCGCACTTGACGAGGAGTAAAAACCCACAACAACAAAAAAAAATAAAAGAAGGAAGCCCAGTGGCAAGGGCAAAGGCCGCAGGCAGAGCGCCAAACAGTACAAAACGATGAATGCCGAGCAGGAGGAGGAACGTATTTGCCTAAGGTGAGTGTGTTTTTTTTCTTCTTCTATGTGTATAATGAACGTGTGGGGCTGCCATTGTTGTTATGCGGCTGGCAATAATTTAACAATTTCACTAAATTTTATTTAGACTCGGGTTTGATTTTGATTACACTTAATCAACGGTCATTTAGTTCACAAATTGAGTTGAGTCGAGCTTTAAGTTAAGACTTACTTTAGTTGATTATACTTTTAGCAGAGTTTCGAATGAAGTATATAAAAAAAGTATCAAATGAAGCATAACGGAATCTAGCATAATTCACTTTTGGACTTTTTTAGAACTTATAAAACTGATACATAACAGAGCGAATAAAGTTTACAGAGATCGGATAATTAAAGACTGTTAACATAACAATGCTCACAAAGCTTACATAGATCGTGTTATTACAGACTGTTAATATAACAGATACATAAAAGAGCGAGCAAAATTTGCATAAAGCAGATTATTAAAAACCTTTAACATAGGCGTAACTCTAACAACAGCTGTGGCATGAATCTTAAACTGGACAATATCTAAATAACATTTATATGCCGACGTATTGTAATATTCCTTTTAAAAGCTTTTATAAAACAGAATATTATATACATATTTCAAAATGTAGTTAACGCTTTAACTTGATCTGGCTTGGTGTTAATTGTAGCATATGACCAGACAGGCTGCTCACGATGAAAAAGTGTCCATTACACATACACACACACACACGCACATACACACACGCACACGCGCGCATATAATGTGGGATCAACAAACTGCATTTGCTGTCGCTTGCCAAGTCGTTCTGCCAAGAAATTAAATATGATAGAGAGACGCAGTGTTATGTTCTCTTATTTACATTAATCAATTAGATGCTGGCGACAGCAACAAGCCCAAAAAAAAAAACATAAATAGAGCCAACAACAAAAATACTGTCGCAATGGCATTGTGAAAGGCGAACAGCTCTAACAAAAGTGGCGACAACAACTCAACTACAGCAACAAAGCGTTGCTATTCAATGTCAATCTCATATTTCAATTATGTTTTATAAATGGCAGCAGACAGACTGGCGGTGCTCTTTCTGTATTCGTCGTTGTTTATTCTCGAGCTCGGCACTCGATGGCTGTGTGTTAAAGGTGGCCGAGAATTGGCCATAAAAGTTTAACAAAAAAAAAAACTAACAATTTGCCTAGCTAAAATCTTAGGCATCTATTAGGTTTGTTCGGTTTCCAATTAAATTGCAGCTAACAGTATGCAACATATAACGCATACGCCTCGTAACCACAGCCCCAAATCATAACTTATGCACGTCCCCTGTTAGTTAATTGTGCCTGACTTGCAGCTTGATCGAGTTATGAAATTTTAATTACATAATAACGCACTGACAACCAACTTTTTTGCCAGCTGAATGCACAGTCCTTGTCCCCCGGACCCAATCAGGCCCAGGCAGGACAGCGCACGTGGATAAACAATTTAACGGTGTCGTCTTAAAGTGCCACAGTGAAATTCCCCAAAAAAGGTGCTCTGTTAAGGAAAAGTTCATACAGTACTTAACACAGCGGGGAACTGTAAGCAGCTTAATAAAATGGATATTTAAGACATTTAAGGACGAGCTTGTTTGCTTATATATTTTTAAATCTTTTATGAGATTTTGCTGTGATTAAAACACCTGCACTTCTTTTGACAACTTTTTGAGCAAATTACCAGAATCCGGTCTTTATATACTATTTATTGTTCCATTGAAATTTTGTTGACAAACTATTTTTTGCAGTTACCTTCTTTTTCATATAAAGCTCGAACAAAGCTTGTTTTAATTAAAAAAAATTTTTAATTGAAAATTAAGAAGATTTTGGTCGGGAGTTTCGACTAGGAAACACCCTGAAACTAATTTTTGTTAGAAGCATTTCAGTTGAAAAGATAATAATAATAATAGATGGACTGACAGACGAACAAAACTTAATCAAATCGGTTCGCCGTCCCTAGCCGAATATATGAATAG
Source organism: Drosophila lacertosa (assembly GCA_004143845.1). Taxonomy (NCBI): domain Eukaryota; kingdom Metazoa; phylum Arthropoda; class Insecta; order Diptera; family Drosophilidae; genus Drosophila; species Drosophila lacertosa. The sequence continues at coordinate 10,410 of SCDZ01000541.1, read as the reverse complement.
AAATGATTTTTTTAGCCTGTTACATATACTGCCAATAAACTAATATACTCTTTAACCCATTTTCAATGTGTGCAGGATGCAAAAAATTGACTGAATATTAAAATATTGCTTTTTCATCAGAAATTTTACTTCACAAAACATTTATTTTCTAGTGCTTTGAACTAATCTGTAACATATATTTTTATATGCATGATAAAATACAACCATTTAATGTTGATCAGCATAAAACAGAACCAGTTGTTAGAGTAGCCATATTTGGTGAGATGCCAGAGCAGGCAAGTCATAGAATGTGTGACGTCATTAAGTGACTTTTCGACTGCAGGTATTAGCTGAGTGCCTGTGTCAAGAGTCGTTGTCAGGACATTAAGACGCTGACAGTTATGCAGGACATGTGACCTTAAAACAAGTGCAGTTCGAAAGAATTAAACTTTCTAGACCTGATTTCATTTAACTGCGTCTCGATTCGCCAACCCCAAAGAGCAGCTGTGAACAGCCAGCAGACGACAACAGCTCAAAATGTCTATTTAATTTTATGCTAATTTCTTTTGCTATGCAAATTTCGCGGAGTAAACAACAAACTGCAAAGGAAACAACCAGCCAGGCAACAAGAACATAAAACGAGCTTAATGTGTTTACCGATGAATGACTTTTAAATATCCTATAAGGACATTTATTATTCAAAACTGAAATACAGCGAACGCAGGGAATATCTTCTTTGAACAACATTTATGTTAAGTAACCGCTTGGGTTTTATGTTAATAGTTCACTTTAGGCATTGGTTCTGTAAGACTTGTGAGTCTGTTCAGATGAACTAAGAAAATTATACAGCACTGTTAAGTTTCATGTTGCGATCGATTAACTCGATTAACACAAATTGTTTGCTTATGTACTAGATATAAAAGTTTGTACTTGCTGCAACTGTAATATGACTCGAACCAACTGATAAACAGGGTATAAAAGTGGACCATCAAGGACCAACATGCAGCCATAACTAGAGAGGGCAAATTGTGTTCACCGTTCACATTGGCTGCGTCACGTTTCTGTTTATAAAAGTGACTTTTGACGCAAAGAAAACTTAGAACATGTTCTAGAAATTCGACTCAGAGGCGGACCAAATGACGGGTCGCATTAACTTAAATCAAATGATATTGCCAACTTTTAATGACAGCAAACTTTGCGACAAGTTGTTGTTCAACGGCTGCATTCTAAAAACAAAAAAAAAATGCCTGCAACAAACAAAGTTGCGGCTAATTAGTAAAGGCAATAAAAAAAAGTGAAGCGTTTTGCAGTGTTGTAAATGCCCGAAAATAAATTGAGTTTCTTTTACAGTTATTGCTTAAATGTAATATCTTGATTTGCGGGTTCGAAAGCACAATTTATCAATTTTAATGGCTTTTGAATGGCGGCCGACCAAATGCTTATTGCAAACTCTGCTTTTCGGTGGTGCGCCCCTCAAAGTGGCCACTTATACGGCTTATTGCCTTTTTTCTTTTAAGCCCGGACCCAAATGTTGCACCACTTGAGCATTCACTCAAATCGGCGAACGGGCGCCAAATAAAAAGCTTTGATTTGTTAGAAAAAGTCCTTAGAAAAAGGACATCAAAGCGCTAGACGACGGCTTGTGGGCAACTTAAGCTCATTTTATGCATAATAATGCGTAACAGAAACAAGTAGAACCAAAGAACTTTATAATCATACCACAGTCGAGTGTTCTTTAAACTGAATACGCTCATTTTTAACGAAAATTTAAAAACAGTATGGCTTAAACTTAAATATAGCTAACCATTTTGGCTCAAAATACTTCTCATCGAAATAGAGCCGAAAGGTTTTTTTGGAACGCCTGCAATTGTCCCTTTTTTTGTGGCGCTGAGTAATTTTTCTATTTTCTGCTTTGTTGCGCCCTTTCAAAATGCACACCCATGTTGACCAACGTCCAACATTAACCCAAATCCAAAAGATATACACACACACACACACACACACACATACAGGTTACAATGGGACTGGCTACTTGCCAAGGTATTATTTGCAGCTCCCTGTGCGAGTCGATAGGGACTATCGAAGACGCCAGTGGCTTGTCTCTTTCAGCGTTTTATTGTCATTGGTGGCCGACTTTTAGCTAAATGAATCAGCCATATAATGTCCACAGAAGTCAAGTGTGTTCGGTGGCAGACAAAACAAAAACTAAATAAAAATAAAAAGAAAAAGCAAACTTCTCCTTGTTGGCGAATTTGCCACCTGCTGCGTTTCCTATGGAACACATTTGGGCTTGTGCCGGAAATTAATTACATAGACTCATCAACTTATTCACGGAAAATGCTTTAATTGATTGCTAAGTAAATGGCAAAGGAACGCATTATCAATAATGACACTGTGTATAAATGGACTCCGTTTAGTTTTAGTTGATGGTATACAGAAATCGGAAGTTATTAAGGTTATGTGAATAGAAAAGGAATCTATAAATATATAGAGTTGTGTGTATATAGAATACCCTTAATGCCCTAGATATATTTATAATTTGTTCATTCATTGGTATTGATTATAATTGAACTAATGTAATTTTTAAATTATTATTAATTTGATTTTACTTTATTTAAATTCTATCTGTGTACTGGAAAATAATTACATTTTATAATAATACACTCACATTTTTATTTTTGAAATATCAGGAATATGAATATATAGAATAATATTTTATTAATAATTATTTATGGAGGATACAAGAACAAATTCATAATGTTTACTTTGCTAAGAGGTATTAAAAAAGTTCAATTGATATATTATATATGTATAGTTATACACTTTTAATAGTAATAGCATATAATATTTGTTTAGTGTACATCTTTATTGAGTCTTTATCATCATCTCTGTTTGCTGGCGTCTTCAGCTAATTATACTTAAATATTTGCCACACACATTCAACCTTATTAGTCCAGCAGACCAACTTATCCCCCCACCCCCTGCCCACCCCTGCCCACGCCCTTGGCCCTTGGCCATGGCCCTGCCCCCTGCTTCACCTTAGCCAAGTTTTCTATTGGTGTTGTCAACACATTCCTCAAAATGCCGCCACGCCCACCGCAAGGCTTAAACGCTTAATAAATAAAATAAGCAGCTTGCCAGACATTGTTGCCATATCGATGGGTTGGCCTTGCCTTAATTGTTGTTAATGTTGTAGTTGTAGTTGTGGTTGTTGCTCCGCCTCTTTGTTGTTGTTGTTGTTGTTGTTGTTGTCTTGCAGGGGCATCATGCACAAATTGAGGGGGGGGGGCGAACGTTGCGCCTCGGGACCAAGCATAAATATGTCAAGTGTTAATTGCTGCCACTTAACGAAGAGCACAAACTCAAACACAGCCACAACAATATACATACATACATACATATACATATATATAAAAAAGCATAATGCACAGATGAGCGAGGCGTGTAAATATGACTTTAATCTACTTACGAGTATCTAAGGCTAACTTGGCTCTTGCTCAAGAGTTCATAAGCCGCCGCAGAGCAAAAATGAAAACAAAAAAAAAAAGCTGACACACACACAGGCACACACACACTTGTTACACACCCAATAATACGCTTTAACAAGTTGCTTATGGCCATAAATTCAACAAGCCAACAGAAGCTCATAAAAAGGGCTAACTCCAGGCTGGCTGAATGGGCTGAATGGGCTGGTTGTCTGCCAGGATGAATTGCTGGCTGCTTGGGGCTAACCCCAACAGCTGCCTGCCTACATAAATAAAAGCGTTGCAGACATGCCTTGACATTTCATATCATATCACACACACACACACACACGCACACTCACGCACAACAGCTGATGGGAGTTTTCATGGAAACATGAGTATCCCGGGCAAAAAACAAAACTGCAGCCAAGCACAGGCCGCTAACATATTTGACAGGCTTTAACAACAACATCGACAACAATGAGCTCCAAGGAACACTCTTATCAGGCATGTCTATCGACAGGACCAGTCTATTTCTCCAGTTTAAATGTCTCACTACAAAATTGGCTGTTTTCACTTGCTTTGACTATTGACAGTTGAATTTGTAGTTAGTTAGTCAAGATAATGATAATAATAAATAAATAATGGACACATTTAATAGATGCTGCCGGATACGAACTGATAAGAAATCAGTAAAGAAAAACATGAAATAAAAATTGAGTAGACCTATTTTTAGCAGTATTATTCTCCTGTGTGAGCAAATAATAAATAAAAATAAATTAAAAATATTTAAACTTCATTACAAAAAAAAATCGAAGAGTAAAGTTTCTGATTCTGTAAGTTGAAGATCATATTAAAAACGAGTCCGTTTTATTCGAACCAATACAAAAGTTGTTAAAGTCAAAAAAAGAAAATGTAAAATTCCATTTGATAAATAATTAAGATTATTTTACAATACTAAAATTTGCTTCACTTTAACCAACATTATATATTCATAATCAGAAATATTTAATCAGAAAGTTTGTTCCTATTTCACGTTTAAAGTCATTCAAAGTTAATATCAAAATCATTAAAAAATCGCTTTTATTTTTTAAAAGTGTCGCCAAATAATAATTAAATTTCTTTTCATTCAAATATTCAGTAGTCTTTTGACTTATTATATGAATAACCTTTGCGATCAAGTCATCAACCTGGGAATCCCCAGAAATAATTTAAGCAACATCAAATAAAATGCTTTTAATAAAAACAATATATTTTTATTAACATTAATACTTTAATTGATCAATAAGTAAATGATGAACGCGCTAAATAAACATATTATTAATAAATATAAATGGAGTTGCCGTTAAGTGGAATAATTTTCACTTCAGTGTGATCTTATGGAATAGAATTCGAAGCTAATGAGAACTATGTCTATAGAATGATAATTCCATAGAAAACCTTCAATGAAGTCCATACATTTTAATATTATATAATTAACTTGAATAAGTAAAGGTATGAAAATTGGGACTTTATATTTTAATGTTATTTATTAAAGCATTTTTTAAAATTTATTTGTTGTTTTAGAAGTTTTTATTAGAGACTTTTAATGGATAACTTTGCATATTTATGAGAAACTGATAGAACTATAATAATATATATAGAGATGTTTTATGCCCAACAACATATTTTTTAAATTAACTTTAAAAACAGCAGCAAGCAAACATATTATTAACAATAATGTTGTAAGCTTACCTTTGAATAAATACATTTATCTCATTTTTAATTTTGAAATAAACAAAGATATATATTTAGATTTAGATTAATAGAATGTGTTTGATGCATTATACAAATTTTGATTTTATGTAAGTTATACTTACTTGAAATTGACTAAATCCATATTCGGTATTGTTTAAAATAGAACAAATTAAATTAAATTTAATTGTGTGATAAAATTAAATTTGATTGTATGATAAAAATTTGATTATGTGATAAAATTGGGACGTAATAATCATATACCCTTAATTAGAAAAATGTTTCCAAATTTTTAAAAAGATTTTTAATAATCTTATTTATATTTTATATCTTAGAAACATGTACTAATTTAAGCATATGTCAAACATTGATTTTTTAAATTTTAGTATGATAAAATATTTTTAAACTCATTAGAAAACTCTCTTGGCCTTAATCCCACCAACTGTATACGCTGCTTAGCCGCTCCTGTTGTATTGAAAGCGATAAAAATCGATTGTTGATTTTGATAATCAACGAATTTATCATTAGCCGCCGAGCAGCTCAATTATCATGTGAGCAAAAAACGGGCAACAGATTTGTCGCTCTATTCGGTGAGAACTGAAAACGTGGCCGAGTGCCATATTTCACATTTGATACTCCATATGAGTACTCATATTATATACGGTCTTTGGTGCTTTTGGCGCTCAGTTGCCAAACGCGAGTTCGATGCGAAAGACGCAAAATTTATGAATCCGTTGGAAATACAAAAATAATAAATAAAAGCCAAACGCGACGCGAGCCACAAAAGCAAACAAGCCGAGAAATTAAAAGTGTATTAGAGCGATTTTCATAAAATTCAATATTTGCTAGCCAAATCAGAAGGCTTTTCAGACAGGCTTGACGCAATATTTGCATACACAAATAAAAAAAAAAAAAAAGTGAGGAAAGTGAAACAAGATTCGGAACAGGCTCAAACAAAGGCAGCGGCATAAAGTCATGGCCAACGAAGTGTTCCAGGCAATTTATCGATTTTGTATTTTGAATATTGTTGCGCCATTATCATCGCATTTATATAAGTGATAATTATATTAGGCGTTTATCTCGAACGCTTGATAAACAACACGCTTGTGTGTTCTCTGTTTATCTTTCGGATTACTCATCCGCGACCAGTGATAAAACGGCAGCCGACCCGTTTAGTGCGAAACTTATAATAACAATAATGCAACATTCAAAGTTTGTCGAAAATTAACTCGTGCTAATCGCTGCTGCGGTAATGAAAAGGAAAACTTCGCAACTGGTGTGTGGCATGTGATATCGCGTCTGGGCAGATTAAAGCTAACAGGTGTGTAAATTTCGGATTTCAAGCAATTGGATCACGACTGCGAAAGCATGAACAAAAACACAGTTTACGCTCAATTGACTGTAAATCGATTATAATTTTTAAAGGGGGGAGGGGGTGTCAAAACTTCAAAGCTGCCAAAATGTATGCTGAATGCTTTTCACATAGAAGAACATTTAGCACTTTTAAGTGTAAACAGATTAATAGTTTCTTAGAAGAAATAAATAAATAATCTCTGTGCTTTTTAGCATAACTTTTTTTTTAATTTTATTTATTTTCTACTGCTATGAGGCAGCTTAATCTAGGGAAAAACAAAAATAATAGTTACTAAATAAATATGTAAATTATTAACATAATATTTACGAACTTATTATTATTTTTATTTTACTGCTACCTAAAGGGCAACTTTATCTAGCATTTAGGGAAAAACAAAAATAATTATTACTAAATAATAAGATACATTATTTGGATTACCTAATATTTACAAAATTTATTATTATTTGTTAATTTTTTTTTATTTAACTTAAATATTATTTGTTAATTTAGGGCAGCTGAATCATTAAGGGGATAATACAAAAGAATATTATTATTTAATAATTATTTGCATTACATATTAACAAATTTACAATTATGTATTAATATTATTTTTAATTATTTTGTTAGGGAGGGCACCTTTTTAGCACAACTTGCAAATATTGACAAAGCTTTAATTAATATAAAAAAAAGGGCAATTCAGCTCTTATTAGAAAATCTAGCCTATCATTTAATGCAAACCCAGCGTATGTGCAATGCAAAACTTGTAAAAATATTTATATGATGCAATCAACTAGATATTAGAGCGTCAGAACGCTATCTATTTCCCATTTCGGACACATTAATCAAGCACCAATTGTGAGTTGTTCGCATTATACAACGTTTTGTTAGCCACATTTGGCCAAATGATAACTGATAACAGCGCTATATACAAATAGGCGGCCAGAGGAAGACCAGTCAGACCAGCTAATGTGACATATACTAGCACAAAGGGCACAGGCACAGAGACAGACAATGGCAAATCCGAAAGCAAGTTTATAGCGCCCAAAAATGTGCTATACAACAAACGGGCCCAAAATAGAACGCATTCAGCTTAAATATATATGTACATATATACACATATAATTACTTGTGTATTTTCATATGTGCGGCGATAACATTAAGCACCAGTTGATAAACTTGTTGGCCAACTTTTCGACTATGTGCAGTTGCGAAAAACCATACGAACGTTCAGGCGCAAAGGTGAAAAAGTTTTTCACAGCCAAACACTCGTTAAAGTAAATTAACAAACAGACAAACAGCAAGTTTGCCAAACAAAGGAAATAAAATGTTATTTAAATGTGCAAATAAAATGTTTTTGTATTGAGCAGTTGCAGTTGGAAGCTGAGGTTGCTAAGGTTTTTTCACAAATTTAATTTTGTTATATTTCTTATATAATATATGCATATACATATGTATGTATTAAAGCAAACATGTCTCTGGGCTGCTGCGATTTATTGGAATTTTTTTCTGTTGGGTCCACAGCATTTGCTTTGCCCAAAAGTATGCTACGATTTCTATACATGACGCATATGAATGAGCGGACGAGAAAAGTGTGCGTATAATGTGTACATGTGTGTGTGTGTGTGTGTGCAACCGTGTGTGTCTAAATGCTAATTTGAATAATGACAACGACATCAACGCGCCATTTTCTAGTTGTTGACTGTCATCGTCGCCGTCGCCGTCGCCATTTTGCGTTTCCGCTGCGCCATCGTGAATTTAAGTTGAATAATCTGCCATGAGGAATATGACTGTAAATATACTTATACGAAACGAGTATATAATGTAGGTAACCTGAACGATTTGGCGCGTGCCAGAAATTGCTCCCACTGCCAGCTAAGTACCTTAACAAAAGTGTCCTTGAAATAACTCAATTGATTTCGCTTTAAAAAAAAAACACAAATAAATAAGCTTTAAACTTTATTTATAAGTCGCCATTTAAACAGTTTTAAAGCCCAGCCATTAAACTTTGTTTGAGTTTCATATTTTAACAGGCCTATGTTAATTAACAGCTGTTGTTGGCATTAACAGCATATGTTTTGTGTCGATTTAATAACCATTTGTCTTCGGCAGATGACATATACATACATATATGTATGTATTCATGTATATATGTATGTATGTATGTATATTAAAGCTGTTTTACTATTTGTGATATGCGTGGCAAATTGAAAACTAACAAATGCTAATTCTGAGACAACTACCACACTTATATTAATCATTTCCTATGCCCTGCTGTGGCCTTCGGCTGGCACATCCGTTTTAGTTTATTATGGTCTCTTTGGCAAGGTTTGGGTTCGGGGCTGAGGCAAATGGCTTCACGCCTCGTCGAAAATGTCGGCGCTTAGGAACCATTTACATTTTGTGCCTCACTCAAGCTTGATTGTGAGTTGCAGCATCTTGGCGGTGGGGAAATGTTTGTATTCATTAGAAGTGGCGCCGCCTTGAATAGGACCCCAGCAATCAGGACCTCTGCTCGGCTCACACAAGCAGAATTAAATCGTTGACAACTTCAAAGCGCAAATTGAAAGTTAAAGCTTCGATGATGATGATGATGCTTATGACTACGCAAACCAACAGCATTAAATGTATACCTTCCCGTTTACGTAACTTACAGAACCGCCGAGGACGACCGGGAACGCAACATGGATGACGATGACGACAAGTTGGTGTCAGACGAGGTGCATCTACGTCAGCTCAGCTCGACGCCGTCAGCGGCGCTGCAGTGTCGCCGCCAGAGCAACAGCGTAACACATTCCGCCCCGCCTGAGCTGACGCAACGTGGCCCGGGCGGCGAATTGACAGCTCCGGAGCCGGAGGATGAGTCTGAGCAGGCGGTGGTGTTGCGACGGGCGGCGGACAAGGGTGCCGTTACCTTGGCACAAATTGACGACATCAGGCTGGAGGGTGACGACGATGACGTCGACGGGGACGACGCCGGTCTGAGCAATCCCGCAGCGCAGACCGCAAACGATGAGCAGATTACAGCCACAACAATGGCAACGACAACAACAGCAACAGCAACAACAACAGCAACTGCAACAATAACAACGGCAGCTTCTACACTCGAGGTAAGTTGAATTGTGGCCGGGCACTCAGGGCTAATTAAAAGCTTAACTAAAACCAAACAGCAGGAAGCAAAGCCGGCCATAGCCAACAACCACGACATGTCGAAAATACCACGCCTGCCCGGCGACGGCGCCCAGACGGACGACAGCGGCGATCTGCCCCATTCGCTGCGTGCCTCCACAGCCTCAATTCTGTCCAATTTGCGCAGGAAACAGCAGGCGATGCTCGGCGTCGAACGCGCCGACGGCGGCGGCGGCGTCGTCACCGCCAGCAGCAGCCGCGGCGGCTGTGGCGGCATGTCCAAGCAAACGCCGCGACGCGTGCAATCCGTGCGCATCGTGGAGGCCAAATCTGGCTATGGCCCAAAGCGACGCACCGAAAGCTGCAGCATTTTTGGCAACAGTTACTTTGGTAAGTCGCCAACAAGAGAGATTATCAACATATAACTCACACCTGGTTAGCCAAATCAGTTGCTGAATCTTTTAATTGACTGAGTCATAGATGATTTTTAAGTATCTATATATTCTTGATCAGTAGCAAAAGCCGAAACAATACTCTAGCCATGTCCCTTTGTCGGCCTGCCTGTCTGCAATCTTAAAGCTATCCTTATACAGTTTTACATTAGATCAGTTTTTATATGTTGAAGTCAAATGAATCTTAGGCCTTTATAAACAGTTAACGTACATTCGTCTGTTACTGTTACTGTTACTGTTACTGTTACTGTTACTGTTACTGTTACTGTTACTGTTACTGTTACTGTTACTGTTGCTGTTA
>SCDZ01000540.1:0-62067 GCA_004143845.1 Drosophila lacertosa | reverse complement strand
TATTATTATTATTATTATTATTATTATTATTATTATTATTATTATTATTATATCATTATTATTATTTTATTATTATAATATTTATATAAGCTACGTTCAAACAGTTAATATTTTAATTATCTCTATACAAAGTCATAAAGTTTTTTCTGAGAATCCAAGAAAACTTATTACAAAAAAAAAACCTTTTAATGAGAAAAATAGCTGTGAAAATTAAGGCAAAGCCAAATTATAAACGCTGTCAACAGCTTTAAGAGCGAATTCTATGCTTTAATATTTCATTCTATAATAAACATTGCACAAAGTCCTTCAAAATAAAGAGATAAAAACAAAATAGTGTTAAACATTTTTATAAAACCTTTTTTTAAATTTAAATGCCTTTACTATCATTTCAACATATTTATATCTACTTTGATATATTCGATAAATCACATCGTTTAGGTTCTGTTATATTCTTTTCTTATTGCACTTAGTTTTCTGTGCGATTTTAATGAGCATCTTGTTGACCCAGATTTGAAGATGCTGCCTTTGCCAGCAACCGCATGAATGCATATGTATAACTTTTTACACACACTCACACACATTTGCACACACCCACACATACACACACTTGCTCGCAATGATATTTTGCAATGAAATTCAAAACGCGTGTGCATTAAATTGGCTGGCATTATATTTGCGCGCTCTTTCGCACCATTCGCTTGCCGTCTTTGTCTGTGGCAGCCACTCGAAGGAAAACCCACTTGGCTGCGGTTTGTTCTGCTGCGCTTTTGCCCCCGACTGTCAGACTCATAAATTTGAGTGCCTTTGCCTCAGCCAGAAATTCATATTATATATGTTTATATTTATGTGTGTATTTATATTTTTGGCCTGGAGCCTTAGCGTCCAAATGGATTGCAGTGGGCGTGTGTCCACTTACCGTTTTAAATCCTCTGTACATGACGCGTATTTCCTGCTTGGTGAACTTCGTCTGGCGGCACAAATCCTCGAGGGCAACCGGGATGGGCTTAGGCACGCGTGTGTGTTCCAACTCGTAGACCACCTCCTCGATGGGACTTTCCGGTGGTGAGGCCATGTCAGCTACTTCTCTTCTTCTTCTTCTTCTTCTACTTCTATTTGTTTTTGTTGCTTTGCACTTCAAGCTCGGCTGGTTATTAAATTGAATTTGTTACCCTTATTTATAGCTTCAAATTTGGCATCAGCATAATATCAATTTCCATTTTTAAAAGCAGCTCCTTAACATGTGTATCCTTTAACTTTTCATTCATTCCGGACTGGGCTAAGTCGCTAATGAGCCAGGCATCACTGTAAAGAGCCAGAAAAGCTAAGTTAAATAAATCAAATTGTTGTTGTTGTTGTTGTTGTTGCCGCTCATCATCAGCGTTGGTTGCTGCCGGAAGTGCAACTTGTTGTTGCAACAAGCTGCAGCTAATGCAAATATGTCTGTGTGTATATTAAGTATACGCCGCGTCGGTTTGCTTCACTGGCAACAAATGCTGATTATTATTGCGTGCCATAAATCAGACCAGAATCGAGTTATGCGCGCGCCTTGGCGTATGCAGCAACTATTTTCCCACGCCCTTAAAGGACTCCAGCTTAAGCTCTGTGGCTAAAAGGAGGCATCCAGTTGTTGTTGTTGCTGTTGCTGTTGCCGTGGTAACAGCTATTTGCCATGTGCCAACTCAGATGATATTAATGAGCACTTTGCATGCAGATGAATTGAGTGTGCATCGGTTTTGATACCATTTTAATTGAAGTGTTGAGTGGGCGAGTTTATTGAAATGGAGTTATTTTAGAAAATCAGAAAATGGTTTCCATTGACTTGTTAAACTAAGAGTTTATTAGCACAAGTATATGCTAATTAAATTAAATTAATGACATGCCAAAGTAGAAGTTGGCTAAGAGCAGGAAAAAAGGAAAGTGTTTTAATAAATTTAATTAATATTTTCAAATGTATTTTTTAACTGGCAATTATTGCTTATTAAATACCTCTTTTAAGTAGAAGATATATATATATTATATATAAAGAAAATAAAAATCTCAACAACTTAAATGCAGATAAATAACTAAAAACTAAATTCCAACAATAATCAAGAGGTATAACAAATTCTATACTGTCAACTAATAAAAACGATTTCAAATTGGTTTATTGAAACTTCGGATATTTGATAAATTGGTTTCGAAGGACAAATTGAGTTTGCTGCAAAATTGTGAATTTGATGCATTGCCTGAAATGAAAAACTCACAGCCACTTTGGCTGAGTTCAGAACTCGATTAAATTGCAGCGCAACGCGGAAACTAGTTTGAAGACTATGCAAAAAGGACATTCTCAAGTAGATTTTCAGCGCATTCGAGTGAACAACTTGACCTCTTCGGCCTAAGACTGGCCAAATTGCAGAAAGGGTTTTATTTTTTTTTTTAAATTTTTTTCTTTGTGCCCTTTAGTGTTTTTTCCATGCCATTTCCATTTCCAAACACACAAACAGAGAGGAGTGTTATCAAACTGACTGAACTGCCATTTCCGACGTCAAGGCATTTTTCATGTTGAAAATGGATAAATCCAGCAGATAGCAGATGGAACAGAGATGGGGGGAGAATTTGGGTCAGAGGCACGAAGGAAATAGCTTTGACAGTTTAATCCTAGTAAATATTTCTCGACGCTCTTCAAATTGCTGCGGTAATTTCCTTTTTGGCATACAAATTCAGTTTTATCATCGACTTTTGCGACTGCGCCACAAAAATCAACATTTCGAGTACTTTTCACCGCTTTTGCAATTTAAATCGCTTGCAGCCTCTAAAAGTTCAAGTCAAATACATAATTCATCAATGCCAGAGCCTGTTTTACTTATATAAGGTTGAGTATGTGCAACAACTAAATCACATAGATCTAAGTATTAAGTACATGAAATCAAGTCGATAAGTTCATACATACATATATATACAAGTATATAAAGAATGAGAATTTCCTAACTAAAATATAAAACGCATTTTTCTAAAAGCTCTTGTTAACTAAAAAATTAAACCGAATACAATATTTAAATCAAGTAAGTGTTATGACATTTATTATTTGTATTATAGTTTATTTTTTACTTACGAGTATTTTTTATTACAGTCAAGAAATTTGCTATGATTTATGGGCTCAATAAAAAACTAAAGTATTCTTAACACTTTTTATGGGAATTTTTAACATCAAATTTTCAATAAGATTTATTATACTTGCTTTAAGCACAGTTTTTCTCTAAGTGCAGCTGCTAATTCTGTTGCGCATAAGGGAAAAAAAGCTAAAATTTGTTTTAATTATGAGTTTGAGAAAAAGTTTTTCATAGGAAAACCTTTTAAGCCAAAGTCTGAGTTAGGTTGCCAACCACAAAATTGCATTGAAATTTCAAAAAAATTTGAATGCTTTGAAAAAGTTTTGAGGTTTGAAACTAACCAAATTCAAGGAAAAGTTCAAAACTTTTTTTCGATATTTTGTCTTTTAAATTTTTGTGTGTGAAACCCAATTTATGTGGATTTGAATAGGAAAGGTTTTACTTGAATTTAAATAAAATATATTTAAGCATTTATTTTTGACATGGACTGTTTTTTTTATTTCAATTAAGTTTGTAGATATTAAACAAAATATTTATGCAATTATTATCAGAACTTGGAAAGAAACAAAGGGAGAAAATATATACTGAATAAATCTTTAATGCCATATTTTTTTGCCTCTGGATTTGATTGACTCTTAAGAAGATTAAATAGGCCCTTAAGAGTCACAAATATTTTATTTACTTCTTTAATATATTTACTTAATATTTTTATGAGTCAGAATAAAAGATTTTTAACTCAGATTATATTGTCCATTGTCTAATAATAAATTCGTGTTTAATATTTTAAATATGGTTTAATATACCAAAATAAATAAATGTTACATAGATTAAACTCTGGCCTTAATATTTATGATAAAGACATTCGGAATTATTATAAAATGTTTTATTCTTCTAACAATGTTGTTCATTATTTGCTGCATAAATCTATAATACTTACTAACTAGTTATAAGTTGCTTAACTCTCAATCAAATTATTTTCTCGAAGATATTTTTTTGTTAAGCAAAGCTTTAACAATTTGACACATTTGCCATTATTTTCACACAAAGTAAACGTTTTGATTGTGTTAATAACGCTATAAGACGCAGAACAGCTTGCAGTAAAGAGGCCATAATAGCAAAATGGGAAAATGTCTTCGTTTGGCTTTGGCCATAACGAGCAGCAGCAGCTGGGCGAAGTCGGCCAACTAATTGCATGACTCTATTTGCACAAATCACAGACGAAGCAGCAGCAAAAACTGTAATCGCCTGCATTTTACAACATTTTTATATCGTTTAAATAGCGGAAGTCAAGGCAAACGCCCCCGTTTTGAGAAAAGAACCCCTTTTTCAATTTAAAATGCAGCTGGCCTGCTGCTTGGTGGCGCCTGTTTGGCTGGTGCGAGTGCCAGAAATATATGTTTGTCAAATATCACGTATACGACATGTGCTTCCGCCAGCAAGCACACGAACACCCAAGCAAACCTTAACCGTAATATTCAATGCCAAGCTAAGCGAGCTAATTAAATATTAAATCAGGTTAAAGCTTAAACGTTTTAACGCTCACACATTTATTAGCCAAATGGCCACTTCACAAATATTTGCACTTAAAGTGTTTTAAAGCCAAACCGAGCCGTGGATTTGTTGGCTTATGCAAATTATGTGTGGTCAGCCAAGTATTGCATTGCATTGCTTTAAAGTATGTTTATTCATTTGCCTAATTGTGTTTGTGTGCGGCCCGAATATATATGGGAAGGGTCGCTGCTGTAAAGGAATGGCATGCATGTCAGGCCTTTAACTTCTAAATAGCAACGACAGCCAGCAGGAGCAGCAGCCACACGAAGGACAAGGCTCAACTCGCCTTGCATGCAGTCATGCAATCCTACTTGAATAAAAACTCAACAAAAACGCAGGCCAAGCCTTCCTCCTCCATACACACACACACACACACACAACAACTCACACACACCGTGGTTCTTTAACTATTTAAATTGCCGGGCATATGTAATATATAGCCCAAATTATTTGTTATTATGTTTCATGACCCTCCAGCTAAAAGTTGAGTGCATGATAATAAAGTTTTTGATTGCATTTTGTGTATTGGCAAGAGCGAAATTAAGGTTGATAAATGATTTTGCTTTAGAATTCACTTGTGAATAAAAATAGGCTAAACTTTTTGCTATTTCAGTATAAATTTGAAGCTTGTTTATACAAAGTAATGTTATTTTAAGATATTACAATAAAGCAGGTAAGGTTGAGAATAGAGTTAAAGGCTTATTAATCTGCCTTTTTTAATAACCATAAATTAGCCTGGTATTCAAACAATTATCTTTGGATACCTAATCTAATTTATTTTTTTAATTTTTGATAAGGATTTTATAAATCTGTAATTATTAACAATAACTTAAATTAAATTCAATTTTGTATATTGACCATGAACTTTATATCCCAGATCTCTTTATATAAAATTCTCTACAGCTGCTCTAAAAATATTCTATTTTTTTCATTTACATAAATTTCCCTCTTCCATTTATATAAATATGTTATAATAATATTATAATATATATTATATAATTTTATTAAACTTTCTCATAATTCTATATTATTTTCCATTTATAAAAATTTCATTCTTTCATTTAAATAAATATATCATATTAATAATACTATAATATACATTATATAATTTTATAAAATATTCTCATACTTCTGTATTATTTTTTATTTACATAAATTTCCCTCCTTCATTTATATAAATCTATAATAATAGTATTAAAAAATATATTATATAATTTTTTAAGTGTTCTCATACTTCTGTATTATTTTCCATTTATATAAATTTCATTCTTCATTTAAATAAATATATATTAATAATATTATTATAATGTGTATTATATAATTTTATTAAATGTTCTCATACTTCTGTATTATTTTCCATTTATAAAAATTTCATTCTTTCATTCAAATAAATATATCATAATAATAATACTATAATATACATTATATAATTTATACTTCTATATAAATTTATTTCTTTTATTTAAATAAGTATGTAATAATAATAATATTATAATATATATTATATAATTTTATTAAATGGTCTCATACCTCTGTATTATTTTCCATTTATATAAATTACTTTCTTTCATTTAAATAAGTATATAATAATAATTATACTATAATATATATTATATAATTTAATGAAATGTTCTCATACTTCTGTGTCACTGTGCAATTGGCAAAGTTTCCCAGCCTTTGTCATTTCCCGCTGCTTTCATGCCACGTTCACAGGACAGGCAGCAAGGAGTGGCTTAGTGGAAAAGCAATCGTCTAACTAACTAACTAACCAGCAACTATCTAAATAAAATGGACTGACATTGGCGACACGCGACCGCATTTGTTTAAGGACATGTTTGTATATATCTATTTGAATTACACTTTTGTTTTATCAACATTCGCGGCTTTTACAATTACACAATTGAATTTTTGGCATGCTCTTAGGGGACGCCCACTCAGACAATCGTCCAACTAAATCTTGATGCGCCCACAAAGTCAATAAATCAACGCCAATTATACTTATTTTTTTTTTTTTTTGGCTTGGCGACCTCACAAATGATACACGACTTGCAGAAAACGAGCCAAAGCGAAATTGCAACACTTTTCAATCTGTTCTAAGATCTAGTCCATTGCGGGTTTAGGCCAAATAAAAACAAGAAAAAAAGCCAACGACAAATCTGGCCACAACAAAAATGAATAAAAAAAAACCGACTAAATAATGAAGCGGCAAATTTCGTGACGACATGTGAGAAATATTTTCACAAATTGAAAATTGTTGTGGGAATTGTCAGCCAGACATTAAGGATTGGCATTCACTTGTGTCCTGTGATCCGAAATGCATTTGCGCCGTGTTTGCTGTGGCCTCAAATTGGCCAATATTGACGTTTATGTTTTTTGGGCCCTGTTCCGTTGTTGCTGTTGATGCTTTACGCTGACGTCCGCCTTTGGGGAATTTCCATTTGCATTTGCATTTGAATTTGCATTTGGCCCTAATGTCCTTACTGACGCATGCAAGCTTAATAAGTAAGTGGGAGCTGAACGTTAATTGATTTATAATACACTGTGGGACACGCCCCATTGGATATGCACTATAGCTAATTGAATAAGCTGGCAATCTGTGCATACGTTTAATTAACACACCCAACTCAAGTATTTGTGCTCAGTATATATACAAAATTGTTGCCTGCTTTGAATAAAACAAAAATTAAATTAAATTAATTAAAATTTAAAATGTAAATTAAAAAAGGGGGGATGTTCACACAAATTGAATTTGGCATTATATTTTAAAACATAACACACAAAAAGAGGTATTAACTATTCTAAAAACTTAATATTGTAATACAATTTAATGTAATCTTTTTTTCTTAGTCAAACAAAGTTTGTTTTGAGAAGTTAATCGTTTTAATCAACAATAAATTATTTTAGTTAATTTAGTAGAATTTGTATTGTTTTTTAAACTGGTTAATGAATATATTTATAAATATTTATTTAAGTCGAGCAATCGATTTTAAGTTATGAATTAAAATAATTCAGTTTAAATATATTTGTCAGCAATAGAATATAGTGTAAAGTCCAATTGTTTCCACCTCGATTGATAATATCAAAGACTATTTCAAAATCTACAACAATCACCAAATATGGCCAACAAAATATGAGTCTGTTAATACAGAAATAAATTTCAAAAATAAATATTTATTGTATTTGTTTAACTTAAAAAAATATATGCATGAAGATTCCGTTTGACAAAGCTTTGAAAAATCCTATATTGACTTTATTTTTAAAACCTTATTGAAGCTATAAATAATTAAATTAAATTTTATTATTGTGCTTCATTACAATATATATTGTTCTGTTAACAAATAGTATTTTGCAACGCACAAAAACTTTTCCATCAACATCAATATTACATTTAAATGATGTTATGGACTGGCTTCAGTTTTTTGCACGACTTCAACAAAAAAAATAACAATACATGTCAATTGCGTAATTAAAATGGATTCATATGGTTTAAATTTTTCTCTTTTTTATTGTTAAACGGATTACATTCAATTTGCATTCAAAAGAAAGTTATTGACCATGAGATACCCTAAGACCAGGCTTCAATTACTTTTAACAGAAGTCAAACATTTTATTATTATAATATATTATTATATACGTTTAATCAGTGAAAAGTTGATTGCTTAATGAAAATTTCAAATAATTTTTGTTTTAAATAAATTCCATAGTTTCACTTAACAAGCCGTTATACCCTTCCTTATCAAATTTTAATGGGTACAGAGTAATAAAATGCAATTGTGTTTACAAAATGTTTTCTATATAAATGCTTTTGATATAGATATATATATATATATGTGCATACTATATGCATTATTCAATGTGACAAGATGTCGCGTAATTAAAGTTTGCAGATGTGCCAAAAAAGTTGGCAAACTAAACCAATGAAAAAGTTGGATATTTGCCAGCTGATAGCATAAATGGTCCATGGATATCGGAAGCCATTAGTTATTATAAGATAGCTTGTCTCAAAAGTGACCGCTTTGTAAATTTGTTCATTCAATTAAACAAACAAGGCTCGTCCCTTGACAAACTCGCAGACAACTGTAACAGTTGGCAACTTTGCGTATACGTAATAAAGCTAACATATGACAAAAGACTTTGGGACTTTGAGTTCAAAAATTTTAGTTTGCCATTAAATATACGTTTGGCAGCCCCGCTGGGGAAATCAGGCAAAAAGTGTTGACGGAAACTTGCAGCGTAAACTTTGCGTTAGCTCGCTTGCTAATGAAAACAAAAAAAAAAACAACAAAAAAAAAGATGGAAAAACAAGCGTAAGAAAAACTTGACAACACGGTGATAATTTAAGGATACGCTTTCCAACGGCCATGCACGCAGCACTTGTCCCCAGCGGAGCCTTAAGATATGCCAAGAAACAATAACAAATGACTCCCCAGAGCATTATATGTGCTCTGTTCACTCTTCGTATCACTCGACGTCCTCCGGCATGTCCTTGGCCCTGGCCCACGTCGATAGCTCCATTTGCGATAATTTTTTAGTTAAATATTGTGCCCTCAAGCAATTTGGGCAACGCACACAAACAAGGATATAAGGAATGCATGCCGCTTTTATCTGGTTTTAATCAACAAACGACACCCAGTACCGTTATTATTAGTGATAGCAAAGAAAATCGCAGAAGGAGCAAAGCTTAACAAAGGAGCTGTTCCTTTAAAGTTGACTCAAGAGAGCTATAATTGTTGAGTAATCATTAATATTTACTTATTATATTGTAAGTATTATTTAATATATTTTTATATATTTTTCGTGCGTGATTTTAGTAATAGAAAATGTCACGTTTCCATCCCTATCAGAAAATCACTTCCGGCATGCACATTGTACACTAAACCTGGAAATTGTAATTGGTGCCTGCAACAAATTGGAACTCCCATCGAGGAATGTTTCTTAGAAAATAAACAATAATTGCTAGTTGTCCAAATAGAAGTTCAAATTGTGTTGCCTTATTTTGTGTACTCGGTTTATAATGGGCCGTAGTTAGGATACATTTTCAATGTGAAAGTTTAAGTTTGAACTTTTCGCTTCCAACAAAGAATGCTTTGAAATTTATATTAAGATTAAATATATATCTAGATTACAACATTTTTTTATTCCATAATAAACGTTTGTGTTAAAGAATGTGCAACACATAAAGCTACTTATTTATTTATGCTCAGTGTCAGCAGTAAAATCAATATCCATTATCCATCTGTCAAGTACAAAAACTATTTTTATACAACTTAGCAAATCTTTGTGTGTTTGTGCATATTTTATTTAGGGATATCCAGCCCAAGATTTATTGTCTAATTATAATTTTGTGTTATATTCTTTTTCCTTTGAAGCTAGAAGCTTGCAATTTAAAATGTTTTAATATGGAAAAATAATTAAAAATTTGTTACATTATAACACTATGTATTTTTAGGCAGCTGCCTGCTGACTTTCTCTCTATTTCCGTTATATTTTAAATTTAATTTTTTAAAATTATTCACGAAGTAAAAAGTTTTTATTTGTCTGTTCATATGAACACAATTTTTCCCCCCCAATTGAGGCTACATACCCAAAATTAAAAAAAAAAATGTAATATCGATGCATGCAGTCAATTTTTGTACGCATGGAAATTACTTCATTTTTCTTCCCTTTTTTTTTTTGTTGTTAATTTGCATAAAGCAAGTAATAGAGGGCGATGATGGAATCAGCCCAAAAAGCAATTTATGTTTTCATCAGTTTTTGTTTGCAGTTCTTAGCAAAAGCTTTTAATTCTTATTGGGTAAAATTTAAGTGAAGTCAACAAAATACAATTATTTTAAACAAACAATAAAAGTAAGTTACGATTATATATAAATAGTTGTTTTAAGCTTGTAATTGTTGCAGGTATTATTTAAGCTTAATTCAAGCCAGTTAGGTTAGGTTATAACCCCAAAATCTTTTGTTTAAACAAATTTATTGCCTATTTAATAACTTTTTTAATTAAAAATGATTGAGTGGCGGCAAAAATCAAACCGCTTTTCAAAGCTTAATTAAGTTTTAAACAAAGTCTGTCCAACTTATGTTAATGCAACTTGCTGTAAGCGATTTTTATGTCATTTCCCTCGAAGATTTACTGGTAATTATTTCATCAATTCTGCTTTTCTTTTTCTGAAGTTTTTGTTGTTGATGTTGGCGGAAATAAATTAAGCCAGCTCATAAATTAAAGCGCTTCGAGCCAAGCAAAAACAACAATAACAAAAAAATACGCTTGTCCAGTCAACATTTTGTGGTGCTCGCTTCACATACATATATGTATTTATAACTTGGCCAAAAATTATTGTAGTAACTGAAATACTCAGTCACTTGGCCCCAATTCCCCTTTGCTGGAAACACCCTCTCCCCCCTCCCCTCTTTCCATGAACTAGGAACAACAGAAATTGCTAAGCATTTGCGTTTCGCCTTTTGCTTTTGTTGGCCGATAAAGAAAATTATTGTCTAAAACTTGGCGCATATCGCCGAACCGGAAGTGCTGGGCTCATAAAAACTAGCGGGCGGCTTTACTATGTATATGTATATGTATTAGTGTGTGGGTGTAAGTCGCCAGCAGGACGACGTTCAATGGCGTTTTATTGTTGAGCATTTCGCACAGTTGTAGGAGTACAATCGCATATAGTATATGGGGGGTAACTTAAACCCACCCGGAGCGCAACTATTTTGGCAGTTTGTTAGCTTGGCTGGCCGACAATGAAGTCAGTTTTTAGCCGCTTGGCCAGCGCCAAACTAACTGCCAAGTCAGTCGTTCATTGTGGGAGTTACTAAAAACTTTCGTTACGGAAATGCAGCGCCAAGTTTTTCATTTATTTCCATTTCATTTTGGGCGTCTGACTTTTTGCATGCTGCTTAAAAATTGCTACGCTTTAAGTTGCCTGATTTTCCCTAGTCAAATTAATGAAAGCAAGTTCTTGGGCCAAGTGGCCCTCATTCGACCCCTTAATGAAACTTCAATGCAGTGATACACTTGCATGTAACAAGTTTCCGGTTTGTTAGCTGCCTGAAAGAACACACACATACACTCACGCTCACACAGTCACTCACTCACACACATACAACTTTTTCAGTTCAGCCATCTTTGGACTCTGACATTTGAAGCCCCCGCCCTTTGAATGTGTGTGTGTGCGTATCCTGGAACTGATTGCTATTTCACTCAATTCGAGTCTTCGTTTTTCGATGTGAATGTGGTCCTTACAGTATTTATGAATACATCGAATTAGGTGCACCAAAATTCTCGTCACTTGGGGCGTTATATAAATTGCAAAAGATATTAGGTTTATCGATGCCAAACAAAGTAATTGAACTGAGAAAATTATAGTTTAAATATATTCCTTACTAAAACTAATTTAATTTATCATATTTAATTGCCTGCTCTTAGCTTTTTATTTAAGGAAATATATTAATTTGCAAGTCAAAACTTCATTTTCAATTTTCTTTAGCCACAGCAAAATTAAAAAAATCAGTTAGTTTTTATGGCTTTCTTGCTTGCTTTTATTAATGCTTAGCTTGCTTTTTTCATTTTATTTATTGGACATTATTATGTAGTATAATGTTCAACGGCAACAAAGACGAATAAAAAATGTGCAAAACTTTTTCAGCTAAAAATAAAACGCGGAAAAAAAACAAAAAAAAAAACACAACAGCAGCAATAGAAAAACAACAATGCCAATAAAAAAGAAACACAACTCATGCAAAAACTGTATGCGGCGCGAAAAAGTATGCTATATATATACATATATATATATATATTTTTTTTTTTATTAAATCGCCAAATGACTGCCGACTGCTTGACTGGCGGTCTCTTGGCTGAGGCCCTTTGCTGTTAACTTGGCCAGTTCCACCGTAGTAATTAATGCTTGTAAGTGCCACTCGTCGGCTTTATGTGTGCGTGTGTGTGTGTGTGTGTTTGGCGCAGCGTTGCCACATGTTCAGTTTTTGGTGGCTGCTTGTTAATTGCATGTTGCCAACATATGTTCGCTTGTAACTGTGCATTTGGAGCCGCCGACGCCGACAACTTTCGCTACAAATGTACGGCAATTAAAAAGTGTTACCAAATCCCAACATCAAGGCCATTGAAGCCACAGCGACTGCCAAATCTTTCATGCTTTCTCTTTCCTCAATTTCATTGTCGGTCGCAACACATGGCGTATGCGTATTATTCCCGCTACTTCTGCTGCGGGCGCCAAACTTTCCGCAAATTTCCATTCATCAGCTGGTAGTAAAAACAAGAAATGAAACCCACATAAAACATGTACGAACTTTTGCTAAACAAAACTGATTAACTAAGGGATACCTAAATAAATTCTATTCTGCTTTTACTTAAAAAGATTCTTCAACATACGCTTTATGCTTACAGGGTATTAAGATTGCGTATACGCAAACTTATGTTAACATTTTATAGTCGCCCCTATGTATCATGTGGGCATCCTTGTTGTTATTGGTTGTCCTTGGCGTATTTGCGTTTAATAAATTGACCAATTTGGTGAAAATATTCTTGCGATATGTCAACTGTAGTAAGCTGAAGTTAAAGATAGTACAGGCAGGGAAATATTAACTTGAACTTTGATATGTTATCAGCCATTTGACAAAACTTGCATTTTATGCAATACTTGGGTTTATTTTAACTTTACTTAGACACAATAATTGGAACTGTCCTCAAATCCTTATTTATACAAACCAAAGATGAAACGAATGCGAAAGAATAAATTTCTTTGAGTGAAATATTTGTAGAGTGAAATATGAACGTGCATCACATAAAACATTCTGATGTGGTACAGATATTTATTGCCAACCGACGAGGTAAGGAGAAGCTCACATAAAGTAGCATGAGACTGCTGAAAAAAACATAAATATAATATGCTGAAGTATATATATACCAATAAATTTATTTAGCGAGATTGATCAGTCAGAGACTTGTGAATTTTAAATGGAAAATCTACAAAAATATAAATAAAATTGTTGAAGGCGAATAGAAAAATATTAAAATCTGGAAATACCAATAAAATTGGCAATATTTTTTATGTATTTTTGTTAAGTACTGATCGAACACTTTAAGCTGAAAAGTCAAATAAAAGTTATTTACCTAATTGGCAGAAATCAATGAAGGATCCCAAAAAGTGCCGAACTAAATGGAAATAATTATATTATATTAAACATGCTTAAGCCAATAAAGATTTTCATATAAGTGAAGACAAACAAATTGAATAGAATAAACTAAACGTGGTCAAAATAAAATATAGATTATGTACTTCCTTTAATATAACAAAGAAGTTAAACACAACTTAGCTAGTCAAGTAAATAATTCAGTATTGTAATCTTTTTATTTCGCTTCGATTCTAAATGTTTTTTTAAGACACCAAATTCAACTACCTTTAAATACTTAAGTCTTGCATAATATTCACATCTATTTTATTGTTTTTTTTTTATTTTTGTGTGTTGCTATCAATGTTTAGCCCTAATACTCTAACACCCAAAGTGATTAGGCAATTTGTTGTAAGCGTTTTAATCATTTCACGCCCACTTCTTGGAGCTTTCCGCTTTTCGTTTGCGTGTCTGGGCGCTTAGGTAACAAATATTTGACCAGGCACAAAAGGTCACAGCACAGGGCGTGACTTCAGTGCAATGGCCAAGAGCTGTGCGGTTTAATCAAAGTCCGGTTGTGTGACACACACACACACACACGCACACAGACACAAGTGAACAAGACTTGCAAATGATAATTCGATCAAATTCATGTGCCATTGATTGACTGCCCTTCGTGGTCGAAGGGGGGCGGGGGAAGGGATTGCACAAGGGTTCGTTGAGTGCGTTGAGTTGACTGCGGTCGGGTCTATTTTTAACATTTTCTATTTTTAGTAATAAACTGTGGCATACGCCCACTTTGCACAAGAGCAGCCATTTTTCCATGTGTGCGTGTGTGTGTGTGTGTGGCAGTTTATGTGTGAGTGCAACTAGAGCGCACCTTGATGCTATTTTTAAACGGTACAACAGCCACATGAAACAGACACCAATTGTCACTTTGTTTTGCGCTGAGTGTTTTTTAAATACTATTTTTTTTTTTTTTTTTTGCATGTTGCCGCCGCATCTTTTGTGCCGCATCCTGGGCCAAGTTCGCGTTGCTGTTGTTGTTTTAGCATTTGCTTAGCTTTGTTTAGTTGCCAACACTTGAAATAAAGCTGGGAAAATAACGTCAAGCGTTATATAAATAAACACACAGGCACACACACACTCACACACACACACATGTCAACGTTTTAGGCACACATTACTTAATGAATTGCAATACAGCTGAAGGACTCTCTCAGTGCACAAGGACTCTACATGTCAAAGTACGTGGGCGCACTTTCATAACAAAATGTTGCAACAACATTTAGAATATTTTTCTTTTTGAGACTTATGATTTATTTCTACGCTCAATTACTTAGTAGCTTAGTAGCCATGGCAAGGTTATGAGAAATGTTATATAATTTAAAGCTGATATATAAACAATTGAACTTTATCTAGCCTTTTAAAGATTTTTGTATAAATCACATTATTATTGTTTTATCAAAATTCAAATCTAAATTGCCATGACAATAAAATAGATGTTTGGCACGAAATAGAAATCATTTTAACACACATAAAACATTTGTTTTTTTTTTGTTAGATTTAATTGGTTAGGTGGTGAATAGAATGAAAATACATTAAATAACAACTCCATTTTATTTTTTTAAATATTTAAACAAAAGTATATATGAGTATTTTCGAATTCTTTTAATTCTCAATTCTTTCAATTTATTACTTTCAAAAAATTGTTTAGATTGCCAGACAAACAATATTTGTAAATAAATCACCTAACTGCAACTTTCACGTAAATCGAATAAATTATTGACAATATAATCGCATTATTAAAATAATTCATTTCTACATATTTATTTTAACAATTTGATTTGTGCAAATCATGGCTCGAGTTTCCAACTCACAAAACACACACAACAGCTAAGTTACTGGGTGTGTGTGTGCTTTGCTAAGGAGCCTAGTTAAATTAATCGCATGGAATTAAATATTTATGCGTATACGTAACTTTAAAGTCAAGCGTTCTGCTTTTTGTTGCTTTTGTATTAGCATTTCTTTTTCCATGGAATTTCTGTTATAGTTTGGAACTCTTTTTTCACATTTTGCCAAGCTCGTTCATGCTCGGTGCTTTTATATTATTTTATAGCACCTGGCGTCGCACAGTGGGCGTTAACATAAGGTTAAGGAGGCAAAACGTAGGCTGAATGATACCAAGTTATGAGTAAAATTTAACTTGCTTATTTAAGAATTGGTTGATGAAAAATAAAAACAATTTTTATACGTTTTAGTGTTTTATTCACTAGCTTAAAAACAAATGTGTATTTTTATATCTAACTTTTTCATAAAATTAAAATATGGCTTAAGCTTGTTAAATAGATTCCTTGGCAAAATCTATTCTAACAAACTCCTAAAATTACTAATTTTTCATGCATAGAACTTTATTTATCTATTTATTTTATTTATTTATTATTTATTTATCTACATATTCTATATGCAACAAATGAATTGGTGATATTTATAAGCTAAAATAAAATCAGTAAAAAGTTGTCTCAAAGAGAGAAAATCGAGTATTTTAATGTCAGTTAGTGAATATTAAGTCTTAGTTGTAAAACAAAATAATAATCATCTTAGATCACGGCTCAATATTATTATATTGATTCGTAAAGCTTGACTATTTAAGTTAATTTATACAGGTTTTAGTTTGAGCCTTGGTATATCTATTTATTATAAGCTGATTTTCAACAAACATTTAATACTTGTATTGTATTTAAACCCTGACTTATATATTTATAATACATACTTATTTTTATTTATTTTTAAGAACATGGTCTGTGAGCTAATTAAGAATATATTTTAAGTATATTTTTAAAATGTTCCCAAATATAACCAATCAAAAGAAGTTCCTGATTAGCTTTGGGCACACTGTGCGTCGCTTAAATGAGTTGTTGTTTAATGTTCGGTCTTATGCGTGTGAGTGTGTGTGTGCGTGTGTGTTTGTGTGTGTAGGTGATAAATTTGCATTTGTACCGTTACGCTATTGTTTACTTTGTAGGTTAGTTTGTTTGACCTGCCTCTGCTATGTACATATTTACCTTCGATGCCTTTGGCGGCGACGGTGACGATGACGATGACGCTGCCGACGGGGACGACGGACGAGTTAACCTCAAAGCATGCCAGCTATTCAGATACTCCAAGCCAGGACCTCTTGACTTTCCACACTCGACTTGACTCGACTCGACGCACTCGACTACGTCCTTGCCGCTCCCGTTCCTTTTGTTTTTATTATTCTTTCTTGTTATTTTTTTTTTTTTTGCTGTTTAGGTTTTTTATTCTCCTTGCCTTTGGCTTTTGCGTGTCTCGTTTTAATTTGGTAATGACTTTGGCTTATTAATTTATTTGCATAGTTGCGCACATTTTTGTTACATTTTCGGTTTTGGCCAACTTGTCACTCACTTCACTCTGCTCTCAACCCGCACGCACCACACACATTGTAATTTTTCGCCTGCTGTTGTCGTTGTTGCTGTTGTTGTTGTTGTTGTTGTTTTGAGCCTGTTGTTGTTGCTTCTTAAATTCGCTTGCGAGCGAAGCGACAAAGCAAAAAGTCAAGCAAGCAGCCTGCACAAGTATAAAAAAAACTGTATCTTTTAGATCCGGGCATATCCTTTATCTCGGACAACGCGGCAGCGCAGTCGCTGGCAGCAGCGGCAGCAACTGCGACGCTAGCAGAACAGCAGCAGCGGCTTTAGCAGCTGCGGCCGTGGCACCGCCAGCAGCTGTAGCTGGAAAATTTTTTTTCGTCCACGCAGCTACGCGAAAATTGAACGCTCGCTTGCAATAAATTTGCAAATGGTGGCCCGCAACAGCACCAACAATCCCAGAAACAACAATCAACAATCGACAACAGCAACAACAACAACAAGAAGAACAATGAAATCAAGAGCATACCATAAATAAATGTTAGCAGCAAACCGCGCAGCGTTGCCGCCAAGCAGCCCCAGTTACCGTTAGCGTTAGCGTTACAATTGCCCGCTGTTCGTTGCCGTCACCCAGAAAGCTTTCGACGCGCACACGCGAGTGTCCTATACACAACTGATTACAGTTGGAGTTCGTGCAGCGACGCCTGGCGCGACTGAGGCTCGAATGCTTGCTGGCAGCGACGCTGACGTCGCCACGACTCCGATTCGTTTCGCTGTGCGGTCGTCTTTCGGCTGAACGACGACGACGACGACAACAACAACGACGACGACGACGACGACGACGTTGATGATGGCCAGGTTCCGTTACCAAAATTTGACTAAGCACAGCTTTGCCTTTGCCTGACGCCTGACAGCTGAGACTGCGACAGAGACTGTAAAGGCAACAGCAGCGGCGACAGCCTCACATTATTATGCTCTCGCCGCAGCGCTGGCGGCGGGGGCTACTTGCGGCGAGAGCAAGTGTCTGCGAGAGCGCACGCAACGAGGCGAACGAGAGAGCGAGTGAAAAGGACAGGCGGATAGCAGCCCACCTGTGAGTTGGAGTGGGTGCGCTGCCACCTGTGTGTACAATGGGACAAACGAACATTTTTTAAGGTATATTCTGCTGGAATTGGATTTCAATATTGTGGTTTTATTCACATTTAAATTAATGCGACTTTTTAGTTATTAAGCCTTTATTTAATTAAAGGGTTAAAATATAAAAGTTAGAGTAGTTATACTTTAAAATCTTTGATTTTCATTTAAATAGAATAGTTTTGCCTACCAACATTTTAATAAAGGCTGTAACTTTAAACATAATTCGTAAGCCGTAACTTGAGCCAATGTGGGAACCATTTAAAAATTAAAAAATTCTGTATTAAAGGTTTGCGAACTTACATTAAATATATTTGAAAGACATATCAATGATATAATGTGAAAAGTGAACAAAAAAATATTTATAATATGTCTATTGAAATACAGCCCACTGTATCCACAATCGCCCAGTTTAAGGGCGCCCACTTCCAGCCAACCTCCCCACCCGCAATTGGCCGTGCTCATCGCTGGCTGGCGAGTCACACAGTCTGGCAGCGCCAAAGCACACTATGTGGCTGGTTGGGTGCCCGCTCATCGCTCATCTCTCAGCTCGCCTCAGCCTGGTCTGGTCTGGTGCTGGGTGCTGGGTGCTGGTTGTTGGGTGCTGGTCTCGGCTCGGTCGCGGGCATATGTTGGGCTCATGTTGCGCTGCCGGCGTCGCAGTCAACGACGCTGTTAACTTTCGCTGTTAGCTTCGTCGGCGTCGTCTTTTGCCAGCGCGTTGAGAAATTACACCCAAGAGCTTAGGCTGAGCATCCTGGCAACGACGCCCCCGCGTCCCTTTGCATTGTTGTTGAGTATTCGAGCATTGCCACACTTTTCACCAACAACGGACGCGCAACAGACGGACGGACATTTTACAGCCAAATGACAAGTGCTTAGTAAGTGTGTGTGTGTGTGTTTTGTGTGTGTGTGTGGCTGCGGCTGCTGTTGTTCTTGTTTTTCCGCATTTTCATTTTTCAAGCTCTAAAATTGGCAACTTGTGGGATGATGGCTGGCTGTCGGGCAGCGGACATTTGGGCAGGTGGGATTACGGACGCCAGGAAGCAGTCTGGCCAAGCACTTGGCGCACGCTTGCGCGCCTTTCAAATTTAGCGTATTAACTCATTAAATGTTCACAAGCTCATTGCCTGCGAAATGTGCACACATTGAGTGTATGTGTATGTGTGTGTGCACGGGTGTGAAATATGCACATGTGTCGCCTATGTGGCTGGCTGGGCTGCTATGGCTGGCATTTTTCACGCTCAACCCGCGGGCTCCATGGGGGTTTTTCCTTGCAGCCGCCCGCCGTCTCGCCGCTTTATGCAATTTAAATTAATTTCTGCAATTATTTTAGTGGCGCACTTAAATGGCTTTATTTAAAATGCCAGAGATTACGGGGGCCTTTGTGCGTTTTGTAGGTCAGTCAGCTTGTTGTGTGCATTACGCATACGCCGCGTTGCATGCACGTAAAATATTTATATGAACGCGTGGTATATTTCTCACCCAAAATGACAGATGCGTGCTGCAAGCAATTACGGCGCTTTTAAAACGACCGTGAAGCTACGCGGCAACGTTAACCTCAGCCTAAGTTCTAACAACAGACGCAGTCCCGTCTCCCGAGCCAATCCACCCACTCAATGCAATGTGTTGCATGTCGGGGCAGACACTGTGGCACCAACTGCGTCGCCGGCGTCAGCTTCTGCTTCAGCGCGCGCGTCAGCGTTGGCGTCAGCGCTGCCAATTTGCAATCGCATTACGTATACGACACGATGTGGCCGAGTTGATGAGTGGGCCGCATCGGCAACTCTTGCTGCGACTTTTAGCACACGAAACTAAAGCTAAACATTCGCAACTTTCTTGCCAAAAAGTTTCGCCAGTGGAATGAAGAGCAACAACAATAATGAGAACAACCGCTCACTATTTTGTTAAACAAATGCCGAGCTCAAATACTTGCGGCAACTTCCGGGTGAACCGAGCTGCATGCGGCATTTTATCATCTGCTATTTTTCCTTCTTTGAGTCTAATTTCGGTAGTATACAAAACTAACAAAGTATTTTAAGCTTAAGAAAATAAGCCTACATATAAATTTATTTTTATACATTTAATTAGCTCTTAAGCTTTTGGTTTATTTTAAATTTTCACAGTCGGTTTCTTTGTTGCATTTTGGAGCCTGCGGGATTAACAAATTTTTATTTATTATTCTATCTATTTATTTCGCTTTATAAGTAATTGTTTTTATATCATATGTAATAATGTTATTTTGTATAAATGTATACCTCCCAAATATATAGGACAAAGATTAAATTAAAATATGTTAACAATTTTTTTTTTCCACGAGCCATTAAAAGTTCGTTTTTATTGTTTTCACTATAAATGTATATAAATATGTAATACAAATGTTAATCGGTTATTATTATAAAAAGTATAGTATATAATTATGAATTATAATCCGTATCTTTCTATATATACATATATGTCTAATTAATCCATATACGACTATTTGAGCACTTGGGCAATTCATATTATCAGTCACAAGACAATCTTGCAAATAATTTTTAAACAATTCCCAAAAAAAAAAAAAAAATAATAATAAAAAAAAAAAATACTTTACATATATTTTTTGAAAAAACTTTAATCAATTTTGTTTTACAGCAGCTCAAAATTGCTCATTAATAAATATGATGTATATAAAATAGAATAAATAATTATTTAGTAGCAATGATTCCTAGTTGTAATTTTTTCCTTTTGTTTTTAGTTTTGTATGCTTTGCGTATGGTTTGACATTTGTTGAGTTATATATTTAAAAAATGACAAATATGACAAAATGCACATATGTAGGAAGGAGACATTAATTCCAAGTACAATTACAATAACAGTCGAAGGAGCCGCTGCGATTTGGCGAAGGCTTCGCACGCCTCTAATTCTCCGTGGAATCAATTAATGCAGGCACTTCAGATTGGTCAATGGGTTCCGATGCAGCATCGCCCATATTTTCCTGAGATTCTGGCACATTTTCGGCAAGTTCGTTAATGGCATCGTTGTTGTCACCAGAGGCCTGAAGCTGTTCCACATTTTCAGATGCCGCCTGTTCTGCCTCTGGTTCGGGTCTCTGTTCTGGGTCCACTGTTGTTGACACTTCAATGGCAGCTTCGGTTGCCGCTGCAGCCGCAGCAGCTGCAGCCTTTGCCTTTGACTTGGCCTTCTTTTTGTTGTTCTTCTTGGCATTGTTGGCCTTCTGTTGCTCTTCAGCTGCTTTGGTTTTTTCGGCCTCAGCGGCAGCGATTTTCGCGTCGTTTGTTGTGAGCAGTTTCATTTGGTTTTGCAAGTTGGCCAGAGTTTGCTTTAGCTCCGCACAGTTGCGCGTCATCAGCTCCATTTTGGCATTGTCCGTGTTGACGGGCGCCACTTTAACAGGCTCCGGCTCGGGCGGCAGCTGCGGCATGGCAGGAATTTCAATATTTTTGTCGCGCAATGTCTGATGTAATGTGGTGCGCTCCAGTTGCAGGGCACGCAGCAGCTTCTGTAGCTGTTCCACCTGTTTTTGTAGACGTTCAGAGTGCAGGTCCCGTTGTTGCTTTTCCGTGGCCAGTTCGATAACCGTGGCATTGGCTTTCTCGTACTTCTGGCGCCAGCCGAGTGCTTCCTTTTCGATTTTCTTGGTGTGCTTCGACATTTTCTCCAGTTCGATCTTGTAGCTACCAAAGACTTCGTTGGATTTTCTCAGCGACTGCTGGAACTCATCGTATTTGGCCGTGTAAATGTTCAGCTGCTCCTTCAGCTGTTGCTCGCGCTCCGTTAGATCCTTGATGGCGCGTTGCGCCTGCAGCAATTTCTCCAAACCAATTTGATTTTCTCTGCGTGGATTTGAAAAGAATTAGCATATTGAGAAATAGCTGGACCATATATACCTACTTGGTGAGTATTTCCTTTTCCATGGCTGCCTCCACCTGGGCCTTGTTGAGCTTCGCCTGATGCAGCTGCGATTCCAGTTGGACCTGCTCGTTAAGTTTCTCCAGGTGCGTCTCGCGCGTCTGATATTGCTCAGCCAGCAGCTTTAACCTAAAAGCAAACGTACATTTTGAACATATGCTGTGTTTATGTATTTATCTATATGTGTGCTCTTGTGTCTGTGTGTGTGTGGCAGCCACAGGCGAACGGCATGCAGTGTGTTGCCTATAAATAGACAGCGCACGCCGGTTGTCTTGTTGGTTTGCCTCTTGTTGGCAGCGCCCCTTACTTTTTGGTCATTTCGATGTTGTAATCACGTAATTTAATGTTCTCCTCGTTGTTTTTGGTCAGCGACTTTTGCACCTCGGTGAGGGAGCTCTGAAACTTGATTTGGCTCTCCTTGCGCCGCTCCTCCTCCACCTTGATCTGCAGCATGCTCTCATTCTTCACCGATTTGAGGATGCGCTGCTGTTCGCGGCACACTTCCTGCAGCTTGTCCCGCATCAGGACGCTCTTGTTTAGCTCGCGCTGCACCTGCTCCTTCTCCCGCTGCTGGCCCTCCATGTGTCGCTGCAGTGCTCGCATCTCGGCCGTCAGTCGGGTGACAGTCTTCTCGCTTTCCACATGTCGCTGCAGCAGTACCTTCAATTTGTCCTCATTTGTGCTGCACTCGTCCAACGATTTGAGCACCTGGTAACGGGCGGCATTTAATTCCGGTTGGCGTTGCCAGTTTTAAGCTTTTTCAACTTACCACATCCTCAAGTTTTAGCTCACGCTGCTTTTCATCGCGCGCCAGTCTCTTGCTCTTGCTCGCCTTCTCCATGGTTGCTCGTCTCTATATATGTGTATATGCTATTCGTTTAAATTTTTACTATATTTGTTAAGTTTGCTGGCTGCAGCGTGACCGAACCCAATATTAGAAATATACTATTTGTCTATACAAATTATACCAAACTAATTTAACACAAACTTCTTAAAATACTGCCCCCTATTTCAAAATTGCAAACATAAGAAACATGTTTACACTGTTTTTATAAAATTTAAGCATATGATATATTTATTTTATCCTAAACTATACTTTTATTTTATACAAACCAAGCGCGCTGATATTCAATAACCAGATTGCACCTGAAATTTTGCAAAAGTGCTAATTAATACCTAAATAATTGTGAGATATCTTTTACCTCTATTTTTCAAGGACCGCAATCTAATTAAATATTTTGTGGTGGCTGTTCGATAAATAAAAGCACCGACTCTCGAGCCGCGAAAATAATCTTTTTAAATTAATTGTGAATTATTGTTTTTCTATGCCAATTGATAAATTTGAACTTTAAATTCCGTTTCTGTTAATGATAAAGGTAATGAGAAAAGGTGATTCTTTTAAGACAACCTTGTAATATTAATGAGAATTAAAATTAATTTAAAATCAATTACATAGTTTTTTATGTTGGCACATGCAAGGCTTTGCACCACAACTATTTTAATTAACTATAATATAATTAAAGCAACATATCATTTGATATAAAGAACAATACTAAAACGTTCATCATACAAAGTTTATAAATGAAAATTGGAGAAGTTTACTGTTACGCGGTGGAGCTGGTACCATCACGATGCTGAAAGTATCGATATATTTAGTTCGTTACAAAGATTGGCAGCTCGAATTGGCTATTCGATATAGTCGATTATCGGGTGGTTTTGTGTGTATGCGTATGTGTGACTTCGTCATATGACATTTTTCCATTCGTTTGTATTAACACCGTCGTCGTCGTCACTTGCTTTTTTCAACTTGCGCAGATCCCACGGCCGAAGCGAGCAGAAAAACATAAACTTTAAATTTACCTTAAAATGGCCAGCCAAACGCAGGGAATTCAGCAATTGCTGGCTGCCGAAAAGAAGGCAGCCGAAAAGGTTGCAGAGGCCAGAAAACGTAAGCACAACAACAAATTAGTTACAAAAAAAGCTTACGACTTTTTCGCTATCGACGTTACGCGCGTCGACTCGAGTCAAGTCACATGATTCGTGTGTGTGCTCGAGTAAATATTGATATAACGCAAATTCTTTGCTCTGATTGGCAGGCAAGGCAAGGAGATTGAAGCAAGCTAAGGATGAGGCCACCGAGGAGATCGAGAAGTTCCGTCAGGAACGCGAGCGCTCCTTTAAAGAATTCGAGGCCAAGGTTAGTTGCCATTTCGTCAAGTCCAAGTAGTTTTAATTAAGGGCAATTATTTCTATCCTCCCCCCCTTTTGCGATAACAGCATATGGGCAGCCGCGAGGGAGTTGCAGCGAAAATCGATGCGGATACTCGTGTGAAGCTCTCAGAAATGGAGGGTGCCATCACGACGCGCAAAGAGCCTGTCATACAGGAGATCTTGCAGTTTGTCTACAACATCTCGCCTGAAGTGCACAAAAACTACAACAGGAAGTAGATTTTGGGACAAGGCGTAGGCAACAGCGCTGGTCACATCCAAAATAAGTTCGTTTCTACTGTAAATTCGATGTCCAAGTTCAACTCTTTAATGCATAATTTAGCCCCTTAATAATAGTGCATACTATATTAAAAAACTTCTGTATTATTATTCCATATATTAAAATTTGTTGTTTCACCAAGTGCGAGACCTCGGTGCAGTTAAATTTCAATTCTGTTATCGTTGTGTGTATTATTTTGTTTATGTTTTATTCCGTATAAATACAAATTGTTATTTTCTTGAAAAACATGTTTTCTCTTAATATAATAATGAGTTTAGCTTTAATATAAGCTAATACAAGCTTTGATAACAGGCACGTTCAGACACGCATGACATATGTTTAATGTTTTGTTGTACTGGCGTTGTGCCCAATTTAATCAGCTGACTCCAAATTGCACTGGTCATTATTTTTCGTTTGCATGCCGTACGACTAACAGCGTCAGTCAATGTCAAGCTAGTATTTTTTCACTTTTGGTATTTTTTGAGATTTCTTTGGTGTGCACATTTTTGCGGGCAAGCTGTATTCGTTAGTGTTTATTTTGGTTCTGTGCGGTGAGGTGGTGTTGTTGTGTCGCGCGGGTTCTTTTACCGCTATTTTAGGCGCAATCGCTGCAATGCAATTGTATAATATAAATTGCAAGGTTTAATAAGCTATAATTATTTATTATACTTCAATAATCGCCCATGCACGAATTGACCTTGCGCTCGTCAAATTGGCCAACGCGACCCGAAAATTCGGCCAGCCTCTCGCACACAAGCGCAAATGTCATGTGAAAGTAAACAAGTCGGACGAGAAAATAGCACAGTTTAGTCAATCCCAAAAACGTCCGAATCGCGATGCTAAATTTAGACAATGCCACTGCCGATGGCGATGCTGATGAGCTGGAAACACCTCCGATAATGCCGCAATCGCCGCCCCCACCCGACGAGGAGTCCGCTCGACTGCTCACCGGGCAGAGTAAACCAGCAGCTGTTAAGATTGAACCGCCGTACACGGCCCCCCTGGCCCCATACAACATGGAGCTGGTGAACCGAGCTGGCCTAAAGGGCAAGCTGCTGGCCCAAGAGAGCTTGTGGGGTGGCGACGGCAAGCGGAGCAACCGCGACGCCGCGGCATCGACACGTTTCGTGGAACTCGAACGAGGCGGCGAGGCGGGGAAGCCCGGATTGGCCAGAGAGTCATCGATTGAATCACTAAGCTGGCACGAGAAGCGCGCGAGATTCGCGGAGAGGTAAGCTACGGCACAGCCACTATCAAAGTTCCCCTTATAGAGGAAATGCTCATTGACTTAATTACCTTTCGTATATCTTTTGTTGTTCTGGCAGTGTAGAATGGTGTTTTTATTATTGTTGCTGTATCAGTCGGTACAGGGTGATTTTTCTAAAATAAATAACTGTTAGTGTGATAACTTAAACCAAAGAAATTATTACACGAAATTAAAAGTACAGACAAGACATAAGTACTAGGCCATCTGAAATAAATAAGCCATATAACCTGCTTATATATTTAAAAATTTTGTAACACTTACATAATTATATTTTTGTTATATAATTAATATAAAAATATCCCAGTATTCCGACAGAACTTTGTTTAGTTAATTTTGAACTCGTTTTCACCCATCTGGCAACGCTGTAATGAACATCTGTTTCTATTTACCGTTACCTCCAATCATTGATTTCTGCTGACTAATAATTTAAATCTGCAATTTAACTCCGATCACAACTAGTAATATCTTAAAAAATAAATATTATTAATTATAAAAAGCTTTTTTTTTAAACATGTCAAATTTTCTTAAAGTAACACCCTGTAAAATTAATTTTGTTTCTTTTTATGCATTGCACTTTGATTGCTAAACAGATAAACAAAGAAATTCAGTGCAATCGGATGATACCGACTACGAAATACTCTGTTATTTGTGTGAAAACAACTTTAAATAGTTAAAAAGAGTGTGTGACTTTTGTATAAATCTGGATATTACATATGAATTTTCAACTAATGGAATTCACTATAAATTATATCGTATCACATAGCACATGGACATTCAATTAAACTAACTTAACGTTTTTTTCTCTTTGTGAACCGAGCAAAAAAATTTTTTTATCTTTCCAAAGTGTTATTTTGTGTTTGACAATAAGTTAACACTGATAAGAAATTTTAACGACTTTAAAATTAACTTCTGAAGGTACATAAATTTAAATACAATTTTGTAGACATTTTGGTTTGGTTTCCTTTTACGTACGATTCTCCGAATCGCTTAAGTACGTGTCTTTTGAAGTTTTATAATGAAATCGATCTATATAAAATAAAATTGAGCACAATTTACCTTTGATCTGAATTTTGGAATTGTTTGAATGCTTTTTCAAAATGTTTATACCATAAATTGCTAACTTTTCGTTTTGTATATACAAATTTCTTGGCCAGTCGATTTCGTTCAATGATGTGGTTTATGATTTAAACAAGTTGGTTTATAAATTAAAATGAAGTATCCCATAATTTCACATGCCTTACAAATTATTTTATTAATATAGTTTTGCGTGCACAAAACCTTTGGATAAACTCATTTATGAATCTTTTTTTTGTAAGTGACAAATTCATTGTTTACTGCCCTTTTGAGCCATATATATAATTCATGTGTATTTGTATGCATATACATTAAGGTTAATCAATACTGTTTTCCAATAAATGTAATTTCATATAGAAAATAATCATTGCCAGTTCATGTCTATTCCCATAGGGCAGAGTGCAACAGCACGAAGTTAGAGAGCGAGAGATACACAGATTGACAGGTAGTCAGAGTCTAGCCGAGTGATCTGATATGTTCAACAAGTGCTTTGACTCTCTCACATGGCCGCTCTCGCTGTCTCATGCACGCCAGACGCCGAGAACAGCTGATGTGCTGCTCATGCTGAGGTGTGGGGAAGGTGAAGTGGTGGCATGGTGTGTCGGTAAGACTACCCGGTAAACGGACCGACAGCTTTAAGCTGCT
Source organism: Drosophila lacertosa (assembly GCA_004143845.1). Lineage (NCBI taxonomy): Eukaryota > Metazoa > Arthropoda > Insecta > Diptera > Drosophilidae > Drosophila > Drosophila lacertosa. The sequence goes on along the minus strand of SCDZ01000540.1, from coordinate 34,392 downwards.
CTCCGCTCAGCTGTTGGCGCTGTCTCTTTTTCAGTTTGTTGTCGTTGCTGCTGCGCGTTGGTCGTCGTCATCGTATTTGACGCTTTTTCTTTTCGTCGGCTGTCTGCGGCGCCCATGTGTTTATTTTATTAATAATTCGCGTGGACAAACGGCAAACAATATAAGCTCTAAGCAATTTTATTTGTGTGCTGCACATCAACTATAATTCCTTAGTGGGTAGGTTAAGAAAACGGACCCGTTATTCATCTTTACTTTCTGTCGCTTTTGTTATCAGTGTTGTTGTTGTTGTTACGAATGTATTAATCATCAGCTCGGGGAGAGATTATAAAGATTTCTCTGTTCGCATCTTTCGCCTGTTGTTTTTGGAGAATTGTGTGGGCGCTCAAATTGCATGTGTCATTATTCTTTCACTTTGTTGACACATTGAAATTCCCAAAAACCAACTGAATCTGAACTATATATGCATATATCTAAATTATATAAGCTATATTTAAAATGCTTTGCAAATTTTCACCTCTTTCGCTCGCGAATTTCGAGCGCATCGGACAAAAGCTTTAATAAATCATTTGCTTTGGCCTTGATTAAACTAAAAAAAAATTAAATAAATTTCCGAAATAAAACTGTGGGATTGTAATACTCAAAACAACAACAAAAGCAGACCTCTAACTTGTCCGACTGAATTGTGTGTAAATGTTAATTTTAAAAAAGCTTCAAGTTAATTACTTTGCGCTGGAAGGTTATTCTTGTCTGCGGCTTAAAAGCCTAAAAAACAAAATTTAAAAAATTGTTGTGTCTTGCTTTTACAAAAAATAAAGTTGCGTGAATCAAGAAATGAATTTTAGATTCTAAATAATGACAATTATGAATAGCCCTCATTCATTATACATATAATATATACATATACATAGCAAATTTAGCACATTGTAAACTTATAAAAAAAAGTTCACTTATGCATGCGCATAAATAATTGTTGCTATAATAGATACAAACAGTTAGATTATTTTTTATTTTTTTATAAATAGGGCGCTATCAGTAATGTTCTCAATTTTTCTATGACTATCAGTCACATTTATTTAACATTTTTATTGAGCTATATTGCAGTTTTCAGAATTGCAATGATGCTGGAAAAATAAACTTTATGCTCAGACTTTATGAGAATATATAAAAAAGCGATTTTAGATTTTGTAATAGTATTTCTATTTTTTTAAAATGTTTTTTAACATACGGCATTAGTTTAGTAAGAAAGCTTTCTCTAGACCTTAAGCTAACCTTTATCTTAACCCAATCATATTATCTGCCACATCATAAAGCAAATCTGATGGAAATTCTCCAGTACATTATCTTGATAAGGCCTTCATAGAAAAATGTCGTTTACATTTTCTATTCACAACTATTATTCATACTTATTTAAAAACACTAGATGCTTCCTACCCCTACAATTGTTGTTCCGAACAATTTGTTGCAATGATGATTCATCGACGATAAGAGTTATTTGAAAGTCAAGTTATGGGTAAAAGCCGCTGCATCTGAATCATAAGTGATGTCTAATAAAATGTGTTTCGCAGGCAAATATTAAACATTGTTTATACTATATATTTGTACTCAAAATGTGCAAGCGTTTTTCTCATTAGCAAGTGTCTACGAAACGCAAAATTATTTACTCTAGAGAACTTTCAAATCGGCCTCTCAATTGTCTGTTCTTTGTTTATCTTCAAGTTGCATTTGCTCAGTTTGTTATTTGAGCCATGAAACGGCTGCATAAACACACAAATTCTCCGACAGTTAAACAAGTCAGAATTCGGCGCCTGGCTGGTCTTCAATTTTAATATACTGGCGAATATTAAGTATACGCCCCATTAAACGTTAACAGCTCCCATTCATGTTGACCCATTTCAATTTGGGGAGTGGTATGAATTTCTTATGGTCGCCTTGCATGCCAAGCCCCACAGGACGTCCTTGTTGGGGACTAAAATTGTTATAGTGGGACCACGGGGCAGCATTCTCGCTGTTTGCCACTATTTAATGAAATCAGTCGCTCACTTTTTGCCATTCCGTTGATACGTTGATACGTTTCATTAACACGAAATATATTGGACTAAATTTGTCACTTCAGCAGCTCGTCGACCCTGCAACAAGCCGAGGCTGTGGGGCAACTGCCCAACGGCAAGAATAACGCCCTAAATCACTCAACTCCTCTACTGCCAATGACTGAACTTAACGGCTACGATGAGCGCGAATGCAGCTGCCCACGTGAATTCTACCAAAGAGCCGAGCTCAACACGTCTCTCTTCTTTGAGGACTGCAAACGGTCGATTGACTTCGTGCTGGCCTACAAGATCAATGCTCACGAGCCGACCGAGGCGGAAAATGCGGAAAAGCGACGTGTCTTTCAGGAGAATCTAGTGCAACAGGGCCTCGAAGTGGAGCTCAGCCAAAAGGACCAAATCTACTTTTTTAAGGTGAGTGCCTAAAACTTTTACTTAATAGAATTGAGTTAAGCATGCTCCTTTTTTTTAGATACATGCTCCTCTGGAGGTCCTGCGCCGTTACTCGGAGATACTTAAGCTGCGTATGCCCATGAAGGAGGTGTGTACTCAGTTTTTTTTACACACATTTTAGAGCATTACATATAAATGACACACATGTTTTATGTTATTTTAGTTATATTGTAATTACCGCGTTAATGAAAGATCAAATCGTCTACACAATGCGGCGCATTATTTGTCCAAGAAGGTCTGCAATCGTGTCCAGGTCTTATTTAAAATTTAATTAACAATATTTGCAGATATATGCTCCTAATTTGCGCTACTCAACAAAAATATGCCTCGTTCTTTGAGTATTTGTTATGTTTGTAAATGCTTCAGCTATGAGACCTACTTCCTGGTGTAAACGTCTTGTAATATTCTATATACGTATATGTTCAGTACCACCTTGAATGGAGTCTATAAATATATGTCGTAAACTTTGCGTTGTAGTTTACCTAATTCTAATCACTTGGCTGTAAATACAATTATTTTGTTTTGTTTTGTTATCCAACACATTATTCCATTAACCCGTTTGTTGGCCATAACAGCTATAATTATAAATAATAATACATTTGCTTTGATCATTCCAGATACCCGGCCTCTCTGCTGTGAATCGTTCCACAAAAAGTGTTTACTCTAGTCTCAAAACAGTCTGCCAGTTCTTTCTGCGTAATATTTATGTGGACGAGCATTATTTTCCCCACCGTGCCCATCGCTTTACGGCCATCTACAGTCGTGATAAGGAATATCTGTAAGTTGACAACAGATATGGCTATAATATTATTAAATATTCTCACTTGTCAAACAGGTTCGACATACGTCAGGATTGTTTCTTTACAACCGCAGTCCGTTCGCGTATTGTGGAGTTCATTTTGGACCGACAGCGTTTTCCCGCCAAGCGTCACAATGAAATGGCCTTTGGCATCGAGCGCCTGGTGGCCGAGGGTGTCTATTGTGCCGCCTATCCCCTACATGATGTAAGTTTGCTTTGAGTGAAAACCTGCAATCAATTTAATCCTGATTTCTCTACAGGGCGAAATCAGGGAGGAGGGCACGATGCGGGAATTGCTTTACACACACTGGGCCTCGGTTAAGAAATGGTATCGTTATCAGCCACTCGACGATATAAAGGAGTATTTTGGTGTTAAGATCGGTGAGAGTTCAGAAGAAAAGTTGCTTCTTTCCTTGACTCACATTTGATTTCCTTTACCAGGTCTCTACTTCGCTTGGCTTGGCTTCTATACGTACATGTTGCTGCTGGCCTCCATAGTGGGCGTTGGTTGTTTTCTTTACTCCTGGATCTCACTCAAGGACTATGTGCCCGTGTAAGTTGCCAACTATTCATTCACATCGAATCCTTATTAATCGCTCTTTTTGCTTTGCAGTAAGGACATTTGCTTGCGGTCCAACGAAAACATAACAATGTGTCCGCTGTGCGACTGGTGTGAGTTCTGGAACATCAAGGAGACCTGCAACTACGCCAAGATAACATACCTTATCGACAATCCAAGTACGGTATTCTTTGCCGTCTTTATGTCCTTTTGGGCCACGCTTTTCTTGGAGCTTTGGAAGCGCTATTCGGCTGAGATAACGCATCGCTGGGACTTGACGGGCTTCGATGTGCACGAGGAGCATCCCAGGCCGCAGTACTTGGCGCGGCTGGAGCATATCGAACCCACGCGCACCGACTACGTGACCAACATGAAGGAGCCGACGGTGCCATTCTGGCGCATGAAGCTGCCGGCGACGGTCTTCAGCTTCTCCATGGTGATCCTACTGATAGCCTTGGCTTTCGTGGCGCTCGTCGCTGTTGTCGTCCATCGCATGTCGATGCTGGCCATCTTAAAGGTGGACGGCAGCGGCATGACGACCTCAAAAGCAATTGTTTTGGCCGCTGCATCGGCGGCTTTTGTGAATCTCTGTTTGCTCTACGTACTGAATTATGTAAGTAGTTGATTTTAGTTAAAGTTTAATTACAGTGCAACTGATTTAGTTTACTGTTGACACAGCTCTACAATCACTTGGCTGAGTATCTAACGGAGCTGGAAATGTGGCGCACTCAAACGCAATTCGATGATTCGCTGACGCTCAAAATTTATCTGCTACAGTTTGTAAATTATTACGCTTCCATATTTTACATAGCGTTCTTTAAGGGCAAATTCGTCGGCCATCCCGGCGAGTACATAACGGTCTTCAAATACCGTCAAGAGGAGGTGAGTTTTCATATAAGTAAAGCTACAACTTGCTTTAATTAAAATATCTTTCAGTGCTCTTCGGGCGGCTGTCTGACGGAGCTTTGCATCCAGCTGGCCATTATAATGATTGGCAAGCAGGCGTTCAATACGATCCTGGAGGTTTATCTGCCCATGTTCTGGCGCAAGGTGCTGGCCATTCAGGTCGGCCTCTCGCGTCTCTTCGGCAATGCGGTTAAGCCCGACAAGACAAAGGATGAGCGCTGGATGCGCGATTTTAAGCTGCTCGATTGGGGCGCACGCAGCTTATTTCCTGAATACTTGGAGATGGTCTTGCAGTATGGCTTTGTCACCATTTTTGTGGCTGCCTTTCCGCTGGCGCCGTTCTTTGCCCTTCTCAACAACATACTCGAAATGCGCTTGGATGCCAAAAAACTGTTGACTCATCACAAACGACCTGTTTCCCAGCGCGTTCGAGACATTGGCGTCTGGTATCGTATATTGGATTGCATTGGCAAGCTGAGCGTCATCACGAATGTGAGTTGCAGCTTTATTCAAAGCAGAGTTAATAGTTAATAATAATACTTTATGTAGGGCTTCATTATTGCCTTTACGTCGGATATGATTCCACGTTTGGTCTATCGGCATCTAAAGTCAAAGGATGGCACCTTAAACGGCTACTTGGACTTTACCCTGTCCGAGTTTCGAATAGCGGACTCCAAAAAGCTGCAGAGCCTAGCCGGAGATTATTCAAATATAACAGCGTGCAAGTAAATAAGTGAAATGGGAAATTTTTTAATTTATTTTTTAACTAACTTTTTGTTTTTCTTTAACCCAAGATACACGGACTTTCGAGAGCCGCCCGAATCACCGCATCAATATAATTTGACAAGCATGTTTTACATAATTTTAGCCTGTCGCTTGGGCTTTGTTGTTGTTTTTGAAGTAAGTGCACAAGTTCGTGTTCAGCTCGGTTCAGTTTTATTTGTTTTGTTACATAAATGCGTGCATATTGATTACAAAAACTACCTCGCTGAAATCCGTTTAAATAAGCTTGCTTTCTGTTCCTTCAGATGCGTATATAGAATTCCAATTAATTGCTAGACAACGTTTCAAACCTTGATATGCTGAAACATACCCGAGGTTTCCTCAATGCTTTCCTGCAGCGTCCTATTCTCATTTGTGGACGACTTCAACATGCGATAGAGCGCATAGATGCCATAAGCAAGCAACGCATTTAGCACTAGAAAGAAAAGTAATAAGAATAAGAATAATGTCCAGTCATGTCCTTTTTTCATACTTACCTATAAAGACGCCAAATAGGACGCTACGCGCTATGCGTCGATCTATGGATGCGTCCACTTCGTCAATTTTCAGTTCCAAGGATACGAATATGGCCACCTCGATGACCATCGATACGCACGCATTGATCAGCCAGGGGGCAATGCAAATAAGTCGTCGCTGTTTAGTTGAGTTAGTTAACCATTAAACTTATTGACACATTTTCTTTACCTGTTTGATGCCATCGACTAGAATGCAAGCCACCACCAGATTTATCAGCGCCTTAACCCAAACAGTCACCGTTAGTATCATATAGAAAGCCTGTGAAAATTCATGAACCAGCACATAGTCCACTTTTAAAATGAGCATATGAAATAGAGTTTGAGCTTTGTGTAAAAGTTAAGTTTTGAATTACCCAACGTGGTTATAAATGTTCCAAAGGGACTCAAGATTTGCACATCGTTCTGTTGCCACTGGGTCAGGTCCATAAAATCATAGTACAAATGGTAGCTGCACAGGCTGAGGATGCTCAGGGCCAAAAGGGCATCCGAACAGGCTATGCTTAGGCCAAAAGTGCGCAGATTCAAACAGGCAAATCGTTTCATAGTGTCTTAATTTTTAAAAGGTATTTAATTTTTATTTAGAATATATATTTATTTAATATTTTTTAAGGCAGTTGCTTATTATGTGATATTTATTTTTTTTTTATTATAACTTTCTATCCTTCTACATATATTTTTTTAAACGCGTGCGTTCGTTTCAAAGTATTTGCCGTAACTGAATCAAAAGTTTTGCACTGTGTGACAAAATTAGGTCTGATTTTCATTTGCTTTTACTTTCAGTTTTTAGCATTTGCCAATTACATAAATGTGTGTGTATTTGTGTATGAAAAACCCCACATTCAACATTAGTCGAACATGAACTAGATCTATGGGCTTCTTAGTGTATCCATATTAGTGTTAAGTGACTTTTTTTTTGGTTGCTGCTTTAGACAGCTTGAACAGTTAGTGTTGGGATTTTCACATATATTCAAGCTTTCCACCCAATGTGGATTAGAAAAAGAATTAAATAAACTCAGCAACTATGTTTCAATTGCTTCAAGTGCTGAAAGCAGTTGCATTTTTAAGGTTTTACTCTGTGCTAATGACCCCAATCGAAAAGTTGACACCTTAGACAGGCAGGGAAAAAGAGCTGATGAAATTGCGTTTAGCAATTAGTTGAACGCAAACACTCTTTGAAGGTTGTTCTCTAGAGTAGCCAATAAGTTGAAATACCATGTATTATATAAATATATTAAATACTTTACAGAACTTTGTGGCTCTCGTGATGATTTTGGTACGTTGGTGTATTCCCGATATGAGCGTCGAGCTGCGTGATCAAATCAGACGAGAGGTGTATATAACCAATGAGATTATCATCGATCAAGAAGCACAACGAGCACGCTTTGGTAACTAGAAATTGCGCTTGAAACAGTGTAAAATATAATCATATTTATTGTTGCTTTCAGAACGTGCGAAACGCAGCAATTCAGTTCTTCAAAATCCCAGCGAACAGGATGTGGATGCTGCCTCGGTGGACGAGCCAAATGCAAAGTTTATACAAATTGAAAAGCTACTTACCGCCAATCTGTCGGAAATCGAAATGGACTCAATCATACACGGTGAAAACACGACCACAGGCATCTCTGGTGCAGACTGCTAGACACTAAACCAACTACACTGAAAATCGAGGGCACAAACGCATATATATATACATATATATGTATATATATATGTATTTAAACTTATGATTTCTAGTTGAATTTTTTTAGTTTAAGTTTAAAAAGTGCTACATTGTGTTATGCCAGTTCCTTTAAAACACTTTAATAGGTTTATAACAAATTATTTTTTTATTTAAAATTTTGTGAATTTGCTTGCAATATGGTTTTAAGCTTTACTCATTATACCTCTCACAATTGTTGTTAACAAACGTTATGTGATACGAGTTCACTACACTAGAATGCAACCAATTGGTACCTGTGCAAAAAGCCTCAGTGGAATTATAATATAGTTCATTGTTATTGTAGCCCAGTTCGTGCCAAACTCGCACAAAATATCACAATATAACTGTATATTATATTATTTTTTATTGCAATGTACTTAGTCAGAAGTTGCATAAATGAAAAACTCAAATTTACATCTCATGCTCTCTCGAAACATCAATCATGAATTCTCATATTTACAACATGTAAAAAACCTTTTGATATAAACTAGTAATATATAAGTGCAAGTATTTATACTACCTGGGCATATATACTACATATATAAAATTAAAATAACAGCATTAAACTGTTATTCATGATACAAATTGAATTTGTGTATTGGAATGTAACTCAAGCTTGTTTATAAAGTGAAACTGTTTTATATATTGAAACGAAATAATGTTTGTTATTTGTGGATTTTAAAAAAAATGGCAATCTTTTTACTCCTATTTATATTTACTCCCTATTTATATATATATATTCTCCCATGTGTTGACTCAATTTCATTTATAAAAATAGGTAAATATCTCAGGATAGCAACAAATAAATACAATTATTTTATATAATAATTATATAGTACAGCTCCATATTCATGTAAACTATTCTGTTAATAAATAATATTTCATTTAGTTAAATCTTAAAAATTTTAATTTGAAGATAGAGTTGTTCTATAATTTAATTCAATTGAAAGTTCGCACATTAAAAGTTATATAATAAGGTTTTAGGTCATATAAGTATAGAATATAAATTAGAATAACAATTTTAAAAAACTTTGAGCTCTATTAAAAAAATAGGATACAGACATAGAGGCTTTTAGCTCTACCCTAACAATCTGTTAGCTCTAACTTTTTAAGCATAAATATTGTAAATATTTTAACAAACTTTATTGGCTATCAAGACTTTTGTAATTAACTTATACTCATGCTCTACGTCAGCTTTTGTATGGTAGAAATCTTAAGCCTTAAGAAGAATAGTTTCCTTATATATATAGATTAAATCTGTAAGTCTGCCTAACTTTAAGCTCTTACTTTTTAAACGTTTGACCTTTTCAAAAACTAATCTATGATATTATTTCTCTTGTAAACTTTCTTACAGACTTTAACGTTTATTCAGAATAACTGCGAATAATTTGAACTTTCGCACACTTTGTCCTTTCATCGCCAGTTTTTGTAATTAACTTGTATATTTACTCACTCAAGTATCTCTATACGGTTGAGAAGTAGCTGGCAGCGTGCCCATCTGCATTCTGAAGCAGCAGCAGGAGATCCCCCCTCCCCCCTCCCCCTCCCTCCACCCCTGCACACCCCCTTTGAGCGCAACAAGCATGCACACTTCATGCTGGCAGATTATGAGAGCTTGTTGCGTATACGCCAGGTTGGCCAAGTGCGATGGTTGGCTGCTGTATGGCGCATGTGCCAAAACAATGACGTCACTTGAGAAAAGCGTGCGCTCTGCGAACGGAGCGCAGCTGATTTGGACGCCGCCAGTGCACATGGCGCTGTCGGGGTGTATAAAAATAACAATTTTCATTCGTTTGTTTTGTTTTCCACAGTGCGGTGTGCGCATTTGGCTGCTCGTGTTGTTCGTTGATTTTGTGTATTTGTTGGCTTTAGTTTGCCTAACGGATTTCACGGCACAGCAAGGCCGGACGCGGAACGCTTTAAAATGCTGTTGTTGTTGCTGTCGAAGTTCATTCACTGTTCTTGACTGGGCCATTGCAGCGTACATTGCCCTAAGTCCTGTCCTGGCAACCCAACAGCGGGGGAGGCGGGGGGCGGGGTCAACCAAAGTGCGACCCCAGCGCAGCGTTCGATGTGCGAATCAGGCGCCAAAGCGGAACTAGCAAGTATTTATTTAATTAACAAATAATTATTACTGCATAATTAAATCTGAAATCCGAGCGAATGCTTTTTGCTTAAATTCCAAATGACCTTTTGCGATTCCTTAACTATCGATTTTAGCTGCCGGCGCCGGCTAAAGCATTTAAAGGAAGTGTTCTCCTGCATTTTGTGTGTGTGCGTGCGTGTGTGTGTGTGTGTTTTTCTTCTTCTTGGCAATTGCATTGCGCCGCGTTGGCGTCTCTTTGTTTGGCTCCATTTGACATGTTCTCAACTTGTAATCAAATCGCTTGAACTTTTCATTGTGCTCCATTGTGTTGCCTTGGCGACTCCATAATTATATGTCCTGGTGAACAAAGGAATCACTTTTTATTTGCCTTTTGACTTGTTGCTATTGAATTGTTTTTTATGTAACTGAAAGCAAACTTTGTGAACTTTAAACTTTGTTTAAAATCCTTGAACTTTATTTTGCACTTAACAAAAAGTTGACAGGCAAATTTCTTTAAATAACAAAATAAGTTTCTTGAGCAAATTTATTCTTGTTGATAATTTTATTGATTTAATAAGCGGCATTAGTAAGCGGATAACTGAACTTTCTCATTAGTCGTTTTGTTCCGATTGCTATCTCGAATTACTGCGGTGATTAAACGGTTCTTAAATGCCTTTCAAATTATTTATTTACATTCGCTGTGCTCTGTGTTACGGTACTTAACGGGCCCCACGGCATATGCGCTAATATCCACAAAGGACCCCGTCTCGTATTACAATGCAATTAAAGGGGAAGGACTGGCTTTCTATGTGAGGACATTGCTCCATAACGGAAATGGTGCGGATATGGAAAATGGGTCAGATTTCTGTTTCCGAGGAGCACAAGTTTTGATCAACTATGAGTTACCCTTTGTTTTTGTTCTGCTTTTAATATTCCATTTATAAGTAAGTATAATTGACCTTCCATCAATAAATAAATTTTGAATAGGGCGCCCGATTGTTTAATTCACTAAATGCTGCAATTTGGTATCAGGGCACGGCGCATGTTTTGCTAATTGAATTAGCATAACTTATTTTTTATTATGTTCAATGAATTACGTTAAATATAATACAATCAGTGCCTTTTTTTTGGGCAATAAGCAGCAAAATTAAACCAGTGCAAACTGAACAAATAAATCTGGCAAAGCGTGCGCCATCAATAAAGCAGATGGTAATAATAATAAGTGGGTTTCTAAAGTGTGAAACTTCTGCACACCTTGCGTATGCGTGATATTCGAACAAAGATGCTTAAGACTGTAAACTTTTCTATAAAAGTATTTCTTTCTCTTAAGCGTAGATGGTAATAAAATTTGCTGGGTTTTGAATAATAGCTTTGCACACATTGCGTATGCGTGATATTTAGAGACTAAACTTTACTATTCAAGTGTTTGTTGCAATAGAACTTTATTTAATGTTTTATTTATTTGCTTAATCAATTCATAATCAGTCTTTATTATTATTTAATACTCTGTTCTGTCAATTGCACAAGTCAATGGCCAAAGCAATTCAATTAATGAACAATTAAGCCAAGCAGTTGTGTTAGCTGAGAAAACCCAAAATGATTGCCAAAAATATATAATGTGTATAAAAACACAAAAGAAGCCAAATAAGCAACATTAACAGCGAACAAAGCACAAATCAATTTCTATAGCTTTTGCATTAGGGAAGAACTATAAATGTGCTGACTCAGGAGCGGATATTACCATCTCGTTCATATGCAATATGCCCGAAAATATATTCACAGTTATTAAAGGTGTAGGTGAGCGTGTTTTCAACAAAAATAATAAAAACAAAACAAAATACACGCGACTTGGGTTTTTATAATTTAACGCAATGTCTGCGCTCTCTTGCAACGCCATATGTACTATACTTTAGATGTCCTTGGGGATCTATATATAGCCGGGCCCAAACAGCGTCATAAGCAATGCCAATTTCATTTACATGCCCGAATTGACGCATCCTTCTCCTGCAGGACCTCCCGTCGAGGCAGCTTTGTGCGTTCGTTAGCCTGTCTGCAAGTGATTAGTTGGAAAATGTTCCGTCTTAGATGGCACAATGTGAGCACTTGATTTATGGCCAAATGCAGCACACATTTTCTGGCTAAACTTGCTTAAGACTAAGCCAAATTGAGCCAACTTATAAGTGAAAACTTTCTACCAAAGATTGCTTACATAATTTAATAATTTTTATTTACAACTTTAAAAAAGAAAAATTTGAGTTTAATCTGACTCATTTTATTTACAATATTTACAAAAACTTACCTTTATAATCAACTGCGTCTTTGAAAGTGTATTGACATCATTGCGGTTTTCAATTAGTTTGTTTTTTGTATCGAATTAAAATTAGCAGAAGCATAAACCAAGTTTTCGTTTAAAATCGAAAAAAACCCAAAGGCATAACAATTTCATATATATATAACTAAGTTTCCCTAAACAATGGAAAAAAACTTGGGCAAATAATTTTTTATTTTTTAATTGTTTTTTATAGAGACTTCTGAAAGCTCAACTGAAAGATCTTAAATAATTATTTATGTTAAGTATTTAATAATTTATTTGCTTTTAAGCGACCTATAATTTGATTTACAGCTAGTAATTAATTGATTTTTAAATATATATACAACTGATAACGTACGAGCTTTTGAGACTGTGAATTGATTTCTTATCAGTCACAAATTGTTTTGTATTTTTTTAACTCAACCTTCTCAGACTTGAAGGCGCCAAAAGAAAATGTAAACAAAAAAAAGCCGATCTATAAGTAATCAACAAAGATTTCTCACAGTTTGTTATTTGGTTTTATGATTTATAAAATCTTTGGCAACATAAGTAAAAAATATTTACAACAATGATATTTATCTGCAACAATTAAAGTAATCGTCTACTTATTTATGAATGTAAATAATTTGTAAATCAACCTTTTTGTAATCGATTTAACCCATTAATCGACTTATCTTAAAACCAGTTCGAATTTTGGTCGAATATTTAATTATATTCGTAACTTAATAACTAGTTAAAAAAAGGTCTTACGAATTTAGGTCTCTTTAAGATTGATGGGTCTTGAATGAATCGGTATAAAAAGTAAATAAAAAACAAGCTGGATAATTAATTAGTTTTAAAAAAATGAAAGTGCTTTTTAAGCTTAATCTGGAAAAAGCTACGAGTTTTGCGCTTTAAGTAACAACTTGATGGGTGAAGAATAACTTTCTTATATTAAGTCTTAATAAATATTTGGTAATATAGTTGGGTATATAAAAAAGAGTAAAGTAGAGAAAATTTTGATATATGCATATATATATTTTTATTTTTGAATAAAAAAAATTAACATATATCTATCCTTTTTATATATAATTATAATTATACTTTTATATATATATATATCTGCATATTAGAAATTTATTTTGGCCATATTTCGCAGTCATTTTGTGGTTCAGTTTTGATGTTAATTAAGTGCATTATTAAAAACATGTGCATAAATTCAAACGTAGAACAAATATTATTTTTGTAGTTGGGTGTATATGAGTGCTCAATACTCTATTCACAATGCAATAAAAACTGAGGATATATATTTTTTGAATTTAATTTTTTTTTAGATTATTCTTAACTTAACTTTTAAGCTGTGATAATCAATATTTGTTCTGTATGATTGGCAACAGGGAAATTGAGCCAAAACCTATATATAAATATAGTATATTTATACTTTATAGCATATAGATAATATTTATATAGTATAGATAAAAAATATTAATTTCTTCTATTTTATGGCAAAGATTAAAAAGCATATTTTAAGGTAGGGTGTGTATATATGTATATATATGCTATACATATCTAATCAGTTCTGTTAATAAGCTTGCTAAATATTTTGTTTTTTTAAGGAAACGTTAAGCTAAGAAATCTGACGCATTCGCAATTCAAAAGGAATCGCTTAATTGTATGAAAAATTCAGGTGACAGCTTTAAGAAAAAAATTAATATATATATTCAAAATGTGGCTGGTCAACAAATGAGTAAGCAAGATTTCTTGTAAATCCTATGAAATCGAAAAGTTCACTCGTTTCCGAGTCACGATAATCAACGCGAAGGTCGTCGGCATTTTAATTAGCGCTCCTCTCTATTGGCCAGCGGGCGGTGAATGCTCTCCAACTGCAAATCGCCGACGCAAAATGTACAAAAATTTAGATATATATTCGGATTCGATAAACACAAAAAAACATTCAAGTTCGCTAAAAATATATAGTGGAAAATGGTGCATTAGTTTACTGCTAAAAGATACCCTTTTTTTACTTTTACCCTAGATTGATTTTCATATATAATAAAAAATTGCTTCATTTTCAATCTAGAAAATACCCTGTTCATGCCTACTTTTTCAATCCCAAATATCTATAAATACTATATAGGGAAATAAAGGTGCTCTGGATAACAACTAAGAGATACCCTTTTCTCAACTTCAGATTCTATTCTAAAAAGGTGTAAAAAATACACATTTTTTTGTCAGTGGAAGATATCCTTCTAAGTTTTGTCTCTTAGATTTATGCAATTTAACATATTAAAAAGGACTATTAAAATATATGCATAAATAGTTGAAGTGAAGACTAAACGTATTAACTAAACTAAATATACTTTATAGTATTGGATATGCACCTGCCTAATAAATACATTTCCACATATCCAATATACCCATTTCCAATAAAAACAGGGTATTAACATACATCTAAGTCGCTTTGCAATCTAAAATTGTATGCGCAAATTGAACCGGTTCCGTTCGCTAGATTGACAAAATTCGAAGGTGAATTAGAAGCGTTTATGACAAACTGCATTAGGGTGAATCCCCTATCGACCCTCTTTTTAGATGTCGTGCATTTTGTGTTTGTCTTCGCTTTTCTTGATATTGCGTCAGAGTTTTTTCTTTTCATTATCATGCAGGAAAATGTCTTTGGAGGGTTGTTTGTTCAGCCTTTGTGAAAATCTCATGCATTAAATTTGATTGTTGTTGATGATGATTTCTTTTTGTTTATTGCTTACCTGCATTAGGTTATTGCGTTGCAGTGTTTGATTGCAGGGTCAACGGTCGATATGAGGAAAATAGTGAGGTTACTTTAGGTCATTTATAGATTACAGTTTGTGTGAAGAAAAAAAATTAATAATATAGTACTTAAATTAGTCGGAAATTTCAATTAATGGGAAGATTTAAATTGTTTAAAGGGAAAAAATTTGTTGATGTTCAATTTTGGAAATATTAAATATTTATGCATGAACATGGCAAATGTTGTTAAGAATTATGTCACTTGCGTGCTGTTTTTCTTACTAATTGCTGGCAAAATGCCCGCTACCCGACGAACTAAAACACTCTTACATGGCGCAATCGTAAAGATTACAAAAAAATGCCTTTTAAGTGCACTCGCTGCGTTTATGCACAATGTCTCGACAGATCGGTCGGATTGAACTGGCTCGAACTGGTTCGCGGGCACAGCAGGTCGTGCTTACGGTATGTTAAACGCATGAAAACAAAACAAGCCAAAGCCAAACAAAGTGCGACGCAAACAGCTGAGCGGCACTGGCAATGGCAGTGGCAAAGGCAAAGGCAATGGCAAAGGCAACGACAAACGCAGAGACAAAGACATAGGCAAAATCAGTGCAAACGCAGCGTGCATTGCGAGAGGGGAATGCGAAGCAAAGCGGAGAACAAAAGAACAAATTTAATCAAAACCGTTTATATACTCTTTTAATGTAATACGAAAAGTTGCCTCGACTACATACCATACAAGATCATTTAATTTTGTTAAGAGATGTGAATTTTAATTACAGAAATTTACAGAATTTTTTTTTTGCACCTATAATAAAATATTAAAGGAGTGCTCATACTAAATGAGATACAATTTTAAGATGTGATAACTTCTTTGCAAAGTTGCTATGTTGAATTAACAAAGTGCAGGGTATTCACTAGTCGCCTCACTTTGATTAACGTTTGAGCATAGTGTTTTTACTCGTAGTATTTGCGCTCTTGCTCTTCTGTATTTCAATAGTTTTTGTGTCATTATTGTTGGTGCTGTTGTTGTTGTGGCTGCTTCCACTCTCAAAGTCATGGCCGATATTCAAATACATCATACCTGAGGAGCAGTCTCATCAGCGGCGAACAGTCTCACACGACGGCGCTCGCGCAGCAGACGAACACAAAACAGAAGAACAAAAAAAAAAAGAAAGCAAAAATTAAAAAAAACACACAGTCGGTGCATGGCCAGGCGCAGTCGGAGGACAAACGGTAAAAACGGTGTGCGACAGCATAAAATAGAAGAACAAAAAAAAAACCACACACAATTATTAGCAAATTCATAAGATGTGCGAAGAGTTCAAGTGCTCGGCTTTATAAATAGTTTGTCTATTAAAATCAATAAAACAATAGCAAATGAATTGTGTGTGTGCGACAGAGTGCAATATTTAATATATGTACTATATAAATATACGCATATGCCGTATGTATGATGTACGATATGATAACAATTAATTGACTACAATTGAAGTGCAGTGCGGCGTCGGCGTCATGCAAAAATTCTCACACAGGCGAGTGGAAAGTTTTGTTCAATATTGGATTCGATTTCTGTCGCCAAGTGCCGCATATAAAAATAGCAATTAACAAATTTATGCAACCCACTGCGGCAACTGTTCGTTTGTATGTGCAACTATTTAGGCGTCTAAGTGTGCCTTTTAAAAATAAACAAAACATATAAGAAAACCCAAATACATACAAACATATTATATATGCATATGTACACACCTACACAGAAACTTTCCTGTTGTTGTTGCTAATTGATCTACAGCCAAATGTTTGTTATTTCCTTAGACACGTCACTTGTCTTGCCTTTGGCATTCAAATTCAAATTCAAATTCAAATCCATTTTCAAATTCTTCAGTTCATGTTCTCTTCTTATGTTAACTCGTTCTCATTGTACTTATTATTTTACGAGCGCTTTATTGGCGCCCGCATTGGAGTATTTTATTATTCCATGCTGGTAGCGACATCATTAAAACAGGCACAGAGGAAGCAACAGCTAAGTATGACAACAACAATAACAGCAACAACAACAGCTCAAGCAAAAACAACACTTTGCTAAGTTCGCCCAACAACCGTTAACATTTTTATACTCCTGTTCGACCTTGCAGCGAATGTGTCTCTTTCTAGTAAAAGCGCAAGTATTCCCAAGTGCCTGAACATTTTAGCGTTCACCCAGTGTGTTAAATACTTAAATGTTTGCGTCAATTACTTTATAAAAACAATAAAATAATCCTAGGATGTTGACAAACATAACATTAAAATAAAATTTGAATTTTCCATTATCCATTTTATAAGACAACTTAAATTTAACAAATATTTATATAAAATATTTTAAAATATTAAATGTAATATAATTTTCAATTGCTTTTTTCGGACTAGTTAGGTTATAAAATATTTTTATCTTTTCATATTTGTTAAAGAATGGAAAAATTAGGGGTTTCTTTTAAAATAATATTTGTGTTTTCATTTTTAAAATTTAATCAGTATATAAATAAAAAATACTTGCCCTAAAGCAATAAATAGATACCAAAGTTTTAACGATTTTCCTTTCTGTGCCTTTGGCTAAGTTTTACGATTGAAGATTTGTTTTTCTCGAGATTAGTCGAAAGCGGTTTTAACTTAGAGCCTTTTCAAAATAATAAAAGCAAGAATTGTACTTTATGCAATTCATAAAGAAAATGTACCTAAATTAAGTTTAAAAAAAATAGGAAAAATAAATATGTTTTCCATTCAGGCCAGAAATGAACTTGAATTCAATTGGAATTTATTATTTAAAGTGAATCAATTGATTTGATTGGTTTTGAAAACTATGTTAACAATTATTCTGTTTTTACTTTGAACTTCAAGTATAAATTTAGTTCTTTTTAATTAATATTCAAATGGTTGAATGCTAAACTTAGTTAAGTCATTTTACTTGAGTTAAGAGAATATCCTTGTAAGGCTTGTCTTACAAAGTTTCCCATGTTTCGAGAGAACTACTGAAAGTATATTTTTACTGACAATTGGCATTTATGAATTGTCGCTAACGATTAAAGTACCTGTTGTAAATACGGTTGAAGTTCTAGGTAAACCGCTCACGAAGCGTATTCAATTCAATTTTAATTAATTATTTTTGATTTAGAAGGAAAAGTTTTTTGTTTTGTTTAACTAACCAGTTGTTCGATCGTTGCCGAGCATATGAAAATGATAATTGTGCTGTGTTCTTGGAACTTATCTCCTATGCACAACCATAACAAACCAAGTCTGGCACCTTATAACGTGTTTTTTGTTATTTTTTTCTGGCATGCATCATGTTGCCGACTGGTTTCTCCGAGCGTAGATAAATGGCACTTGATAAGCTGAACTTTACACGCTGTTTACTCGTTGTGTCAGTTAAAAAAAAAATTAGATCTCTGGTAACAGGTTTCTTTTTAGTCTTCTTCCCGAAATCATAAAAAATATGCTAGGCAATTTTTAAAGATTAGCCATTAATTTAAAAGCGTTTCAACACAACAAACAAACAACAAATTGTTTTGAACATAAATAAATTTTTGCAAAAAAAAAACAAATACTGTTGTCACGTTTTTGACTCATTTTAAATGAACACGACAACAACAAGAAAAAGTTATGTGCTGTCGCTCGCGCCGAATGATAAATATACACACACACACACACACACACACACACACACTATCCATTGGGTATAGAGTAGAGTATATAAAGAGGGTATTTTTACATTCAGCGCGAAACGTTGCCAAGCGTTTAAGTGTCCCGCGGCCATTTATTGAGGGTCAGCGGCAGTGACTTTAATTGCCGCCAGGCTAGAACCCTTCCCCTCTTCCCTCCCCCTCCCTCACTCTCGCACTCGTTGAACGTGTTTGCTTAACGCAATCTCGACGTGTGCCGACGTTGCCTTCGTGTGTGTTGACTGGGCCTTACGGTCTGGGCCAGCTGTTTTGGCCGTGCCGCTAGCCAAGTCTATCAGCTGTTCAGTTTTAGTTTTAGTTTGTATGCAGTCTGATCTGGCCCACATAATTTGCCAATTTGTGCTCTTACTGGTTTGGTGCTGAATTACCTGCCATGGGTGAGTACTTGACCTCAACGCAATCAATCGCTTGTCTCTTTCTATCGCTCTCTCTCTCTCGCACTCTTTTGTGATAGCCCTCAATTGAGCTCAGTTGGCAGCTTTAGTTTTTAGTTTATTTTTATTTATTTGTTTGTTTGTTTTTGCCACATTACGCTGGGCCACACCCTGCGCAGATCAATTTGTTTACGTCACGGTCTCACGATTCCATGGAATATTCCCAACATTTTATGCTGGCCCCAACATAACCAAACATGAGATCATTTGCCTCTTCTCGCCTTTCAGTCGCTAAACTCAATTGATTTATTTTGATAAAGGCAAACGCTCCTGAACTGGTTTTTTCTTACATAATATTTGATATCGATGTGCCCAAAGAAATTTCTTGATCCGCATGAAAGTTTTCCTTATCAAAATTTCTTCAATAAAAACTATTTGCAAAACAATTAGTGGGAAAGTAAAGTCGAAGCCTGAAAGTGTTCATTATTAATGGAAAGCTGAATTGCAGTCCTATATTTTTATTTTTATTTTTTCAATTCTATTTTTATTAAACAAAGATCATTCAAAGGGAATCAAACAAATCATTTGAGTTAGTTTCCAGAAAAGCAAAAATTTTTTTTATGCTATCAATTTCATTCAAGTGGAAATTTACTTTAAGTTTTCTGGATATTGAAATTCAATGAATTATTATTTGTAAACATATGAAAGGCAAGTTGAACAACCTGAGTTTTGATGGAGTCCCATTAGTTTCCCTACACAGTTTTCGATATTTACACAATTACATGTTAACGACAGTCCAAGGCTTTCATATCTATGATTTCTATTTATTTATATATTTATTTATTTTTTTACTGTACTTCAGTATTATCGTCGATCAGTTAGCCGCCGTTTGACAACCATAAATATTTGTAATAACATTATTAGAAAGTGCCAGGCAAACATCTGACATGCCAGACAGGTTCTGGTCTATATATATAGTATATATTGCAAATGTGTCCAATTAACATTCTTTTTTTTTCCGGGGTGGACTCCGCTTATCACGTTTGATAAAAAAAGCATATTTTGGCTACGGCTTGTGCCACATATGACGCCATTTTCTGGCCATTATCGAAGAGATAGCACGCGCTCGCTCGCTCTGGCGTTTCTCTTTCTCGCTCTCGCGCTCTCAGTGTGGCTCTCTCTCTCTCTTTTTCTCTGTGTGGCAATTGGTTACAACCGGCGCTAACCAGTCTGGTTCAGTCTTGGCTTATTGCTTGCCTTCGCAAAAAAAGCTTTCAGCGAACTTTATCAATTTGCATGGGCAAGAAACTACGTTGTAAGCACGTTCCCATAGACCTCCCCCTTCTTATCTTATCAGCTGGATCTACTGTCGTTTTCTCAGCCCACTAATTATGTGCTCTAGTCTCTGTCCATCGATTGTTGTTCAGCGCTTTTGATTAGTGCTTTTAATGCCAACTAGTTTTTGCTGCGTATGCATCTTATCTTCTCAACAAGTCTGACAATAATTGTGGGTTGTTTTTCACAGTTTTCTCAGTATCGTAAAATATGTTTGCGCTAATTGTTTTCACTATAACCGGCAAATATCAGATATAAAGCACACATCGGAAATGGGTTTGTGTTAAATATAAAGTGTACATTCTGTTAAGGGAAAAAAATCGGTATCCAAAAGTTATTTTCTATTGGATAAACATTTAAAGCCAAATTACTGAAAAATATTATTATGAAAGCCATAAGCTAATATACAGAAATACAGTTCTCATATGTGTTTTCTCCTGGCTATTAGCTTGTCTGGTCTTACAATAAACATGAATGAAAATGTGCAAATAAGTTTTCTATATTATACCATATTATTGTAAACAAATGCTGCTCTAAACATCATCATAAATTTTTTAATGAAAGGTAATCGATATAATGTCAGGTGAGTAAGTAAATAATATTTGCAGCGTCTATGAATATATAAATTTAAACAAGTTGAGTTTGAAGGGACAATTTTTTGTATAAAAAAAGATGGCATTAAATAAATTTATTACAATTTTTTTCCCTTAAAAAAATGTTGCCCTTTCGGGAAGCCACAAGCAATGTAAATCATTTAAGGTTAAACAAACTCAATCTGTTTGTATTTTAATATTTTAATTTATAGACCCGCATAGCTTTTTTTTCTAGAAAATGAACATGTTCCCCTTTTCATATATATTTGATTAATTTGTGTATTATTATGCAGACATTCTTAATTATAGCTTAAAGCAGTTTTATTGTCGTTTTCTAAGCACTTCAATTGACGGCAAGTGTTTTGTGAGTCGAGAGAGGAAAAATTGAATACCCATGAATACCCTCATGTGTGCATAGATAAAAATGTATAAATATTTATAGGGAATTAAGCAGCGACAAACAAAAGCAAACATTTGCCATTAAAAACAATTAAATATTAATCGAAATTAAAGCGACAAAAAATAGGGAGGTACCTTAAAAAAGGGGGCGTGGCTGGCAGTGTATAAATTCTGGAATACGTAACATTTAAATGCATATGGGAGACATAATGACGCCATAGCTAAAGAAGAGACCAGGGTTTCCAAAATTACTACAGTGTGTGTGTGTGTGTGTGTGTGTGTGTGAAGCGTGCTGAGCTGTTGATGTGCTGACAATTGGGAACGTACTTGTTGCTATGAGTAGTTCTGCTTTATACATCAGTTCTATAAAAGAACTTCTCTCTCTCTCTGTTTCTCGCTCTCTCTCACTCTCTCTCAATTTTTAAGAAACTGGAACGCAGGGCATTTAAAAACGAAGCCATTCGTTGAACTTGAAGTCAAAGCGAATTCAATTGTCACGCGAGCAGCAGCAGATGCAGATCGAGGCAAACTGCACCAGTTGCACTTTTGTTGTGCCAGTGCCAGTGTGTGTTGTGTGTGTTGTGCGTGCTCGTGTGTGTGTTCGAGCAGCTGTTGGGAATATTCCAAACATCATCGTTTATTGCAACGCCAAAGTTTGTGCATAAAAATAGATAAATAAAAAAATTAAATTTGAACTGATTTCTGTGCAAAAAAATAAAAAAAAAAAACACATTGTAAACATCTCATAATTAGTAAGTTAAATATGAATATCTAATTTTTACTATTATAAAATATTTCACAATAACGTGTGAAATCAAAAAAACCGCGCGTCACATAAAAAGTTAAATTTATATGGTTCAGTTTTTTTGGCAAGCTGCAAATAAATATAAATATTGGAATATTTGTTGTTGACTGAAAGCTTTTAGTTCTTTTGTTGCGATAAGAAAGAATAAAACAAGTGGATTTGCATCTGGTATTAAGAACAACAATTTGTCAAATATTTGTTAAGTTTGCTTAAATATTTGCTTGGGCTATCTCTTTTTTAAAATAATTACAAAGTTTGTAAGTAAATAAAAGTGATAGCCAAGTTCACACGTGCTCGCTTATCTGGCACAAATTTAATTTCACTTTTATTGTTTGCCGTGCAAATTGTTTAAATATATCACAGATATCGAATGATTCACATTCAATAATTGTCCAATATTGTAAAACGACAATTTGTTTATATATCTTGGCACATTAATATCATATGCAGCTGTTATTGAAACCGCTCCTTCAGTTTGTTTTCTTTTTTTTTCTGCGGTCTATATTTATCGACAACTAGGTGTTAAAGTTAGCATTGGCAACTGTGAAACCAGAAGTGTCAATTGCCATTGTATCCTCCTCTTTATTCGGAGCTCTTCAATGGCGCTTAGTCACAGCTGGCAATGCAAGAAAAAAAAAGTACCCTACAATGTTTCGAAATCCGACACAGTTTATAATTTTTATTATATCATAAGCATCCTTAGATAAACTAACGTTTATTTGTTCAATGTTGCAACTTTTGCACTGCCCACGCGGCGTATACGCGATAAGCATTCAAAGGGCTCGTGTTGTTAGTTGGTGACTTGTGTTTGTTTGGCGATCTGATATATGAGAGTGTTGGATTTGCCTTGTAGGAATTTCTTGACTCCACGCTGACTTTAACACCGAATGTTCTCTTTGTTGTTCTTTGTTGCGTTTGCGAACAAAAGAAAAGCCCACATGTAAATATTTGGATGCGCAATAATGAAGCTTCCCCAGCTGTCTGGCCGACATCGGCACTGGCCATATATAAAGCTGAAAAAGCTCATGTACAGTTCCCCAAAAGTTGCGATAAGATCGTTTGTCTGCGACGATAGTTTTTTAAGCACCAAATCCATTAGCACTTCAGCGTCTTCAAGTGCCTATGCTCTCTAATCTTATCTAACTACTAATGGCAATTAGAAAGGCATTGGCCAGGGCTTTGATTTCGGCTCTTTACTGATAGCGTTGGCAACAGCAAATATTTCACATACACGAGGCTTATGCTAAATTGCATAATTTGAATAATAGAACAAAGTCGAATTATCGCATGCTTAGCTTAGCGCCTATTTATCGGCATTATGGTACTTAAGTTTTTATCAAAACTGTTTCTTGATAATGACACAAATGTGGGCACTCAAATTTGACTAAGTTTTCAGTTTGTGTTTTGTAGAAAATATATAAAAAATGATGATAAAAATATGATAAAAGTACCATTGAATGAAAAATGCTTTTGATTGTTTTAGTAAGATAATATATTTTTACGTAATTTATAATGTTGTAATATAAAATAAACTTTTAGGAACTCATTTATACAAAGACTTTGAACTTGTAGAGTGTTAGTTTTATGAGGTCTATAAATGTCTTACGCATAGAATAACCTTTAGGAAACTATGTGTACCTTTTAATACTTGACAACCGATAAGATATAGCCATATCCATCTTTTCGTCATAAAATTATGACAAATCTAAGTAAAAGTGCTTTTGCCTTTATCACAAATATATATATTTATCATTTATCCGTGTGGTTTGTCTAAATAAAGCTATATATATTATATATCGTGTATTTGAAAAGAAATTGTTCTCTTTCATTTTTAGAAAAAAAATCTATTTGCTTAATTATAGAACAGAAAGTAATCTGTTAAGCATTTGTTTGTCGGAATTTATTTATTTTCGAAATGATTTATAAATAAATAAACAGTATTTACTGCAAATGGTTTCTTTGAGCTGACATTTTAAATAATTTTGGTTTGGGTTTCACCTTTTAAAAATTGTTTATATCAATTATTTTACAATTATTACAACTGTGATGCAAGTAATCGAACAAAACTGCAAATACTTATTCACGGGCTGGCCACAAACTGTAACGAAAAGAAAGAAAGCTGTTGCATATCGCAATTTGCACTGTTTACGACTAGCTAAAAACAAGAAAAACACACATTAAATAATCAAATTCGAGCGCTTATAAACGAATGTGCCTGAACAATTAGCGGGCACAAATCCTCTAAGGCATGAATCAGTCAAATTCCGGCGCCTCAAGTAATTTCCCCTTTATTGCGGATTCTGTAAACTTTCAATATACTATATATATAAATACGAGCCCTTAACATATGTCTGTCGATAAAAAATAGAACACTCAAAGTGCAAAAATTGAAGGAAAAATTGTTATTGAAATATTGTGCAAAAATCGAATAGTAAAATCGAAATAATTTGTGAATATGTTTTATGTGTTTAGCGCAAATAATTAGCATATTAATTTTGTGGCACCCGCGTGTCGCGTCACAAGGCCCCCAAAATGAGTATGTAAATCAAATGAAATCGTATCGAATTCAATAAACGCGCATACGCCGCGTTGGCTCGTCATAAAAAGTCAAAGCCCGACTTGACTGCGACCTGTTTTGTTTTTCGCGCCAGCCCAAACTTGTTTTAGGTACAGCCCCCCAAAAAAAAGCTATCCATTTGATTTTATTTGAAACGGACACAGGCGCCGCTGCCGACTGCGCAGTCGACGCAGGCGTCGCTTGGCGAACAGCTGTTTGGCGTTTTTTAATAAACAAACGGCGGCGTTCGCTGGCTCAGTACGCAAAAGACACTTCGTGGATACACATCGCAAACTGGCAGTCGGGGGCACGTTACAAGTGCGCGCTAAACGGGCCGTTCGCCGGAACACAGAGCCACAAAAAAACCAAAAAACCAAAAACAAAAACAAAAACAAAAACATAATTTAACATCGGCAGCCAAGAACTTAGTTTCTTATAAAAACTTTTAGGCAAAATTCGAAAAAATCAAAATCTTCAGCGTGTGCGCGTTTTCGAGCCGTTGAACTTTCAAATATATTTCTGTATATATGCACACATTTTTTCTATACTAATTGCGGCTGTTGTGCAAAAGAAAAATCGAAAATTGGTTCGGAAAACAAATAATAATTAAATTTGTTTGTGTTTGAAATCCGCGCATATACGCAGCTGTTTTCTGTTTTGTCGTTCTTCTTCGTAAACAACTTTATGTTGCTTGTTTTCGTGCGTTCATAGACAGAAATAATTTTGAAAAACATTCTCAACACATTGCTTCTTAAAAAAAAAGGTAAAAAAATTAGCAAAAGAAATTTAAAAAATTTAAAAGAGTTTTTCGCTTGCAGTTTAAAGTTTTATATTTTACTTTAAACTTTGTTTGTTCCACTTTTATCTTAAGACCTTGAGCTGAATTTTAGTTTAAAAAAAAAGTACAGCACTTCAGACAAATCTGTTGCAATCGCTTAAAGCTGGAAACCCGTTGTCGAAATTTTTAAAATATTCAATGCTTAAATTAAATCATGTAGTCAAACATGAGCAACAAATTGCTGACATATGCAATATGCATGCCATTTAAGATCGAGTTTAACTAAATACACACATCGTTAAAAAATACTGTAATTTATGGCCATATAAAAAGTGGAGTCTATTGGCTAAATCTCTGGCCAGCTCAACACGTGCTACATTGCTTTAATGCGATGTCAATTACGTTGGACTACTTGACAACCAGTGACGATTTTCCACTTACTGCTAATCAACTCCACGCTCTAATCTACAGTTCTAGGACTTAGTCAGCGGCCAATTAATAGTCGGCAGCTGTTGCCCATTAGTCAGCTCCAGCTCTCCAATGTTGTATCTAAACGATAATGCCATGCTATACTATATAATACTATGCTTTACTGATAAACACAAAAGTTGCCCAACTTGTGTTTAGTTCCAATTGTTGCCGAGCGAAAATCGCAAGCGGCCCCTTTAAAATATTTAAACTATATTTTATTAAAATGTAAAATGCAAAAAAAGATTTTGTATATTGCTAAAACAAATTTGTGGATCAGCTTGAGCCGAAAAATTGTTTATCAATAGTAACTTAAAATTTACGCAGTCTGCACTTGTTTTGAGAAAGTCGACCGAATTTATCCCAATCAACTTTCTCTTTAACTAAATATTTGCATTTTTAATTAAAACGTGTCAGCTATCGAAATAAGAAATAAATATATATTATAAATTAATCCAATTTACCTCTAAGTGAAAAAGATATACCTTTTATCGTTTGATTATAATATAATTAATTAGGGTATATTTCCCAGAAGTTTGATTGCTCATTGTACATATTTATAATGCTAATAAACATATTTTTGTATTTGCAGATAAAACAAATGTGAACCTAATGCATGGACATTTATTTTTTGGATAATAAACCAAAAACACAACACACACAAACAGACAACAGACACACACACACACATGCACACATTGAACCAATTGTGATACATTGCATAATAAGAAGCCCAGAACAACAACAACAACAACAACAACAACATCCATTAGAGTACAAACGTGAATAAATTCACATCAATTTCGGTAGCTCGGAAAATCTGAAAAAAAAATCAGTCACAATGGATTTCGATCAAATTCTGGCCAAATGCGGCGACTTTAATCGCTATCAGTTTATGATACTCGCCCTGTTTGGGTTTATCAATATCATCGTATCGATGGTGCGTATTTTGAGTTAATTTATCAATGAAATCCTTTTGTGATAACATTTTCTGTTGTTCCCTATTCAGCATTATTTTACACAAACCGTAATTAGTTTTGTGCCGGATCATTGGTGTTATCACGAGAAGCTAGTTAACATGACGTACAAGGAGATCGGTGACATCTATGCCAAGTTCGAGAATCCTTCGTGCACTCGCCTGGCGGACATCAACGGGGGCAATGTGACTGTCAGCACCGATAAGTGCGAACGTTGGATATATAACTATGATTTTGGATATAGAAGCATGAATACCGAGGTGAGTTAAGACGAATAAACAAGTTAAGAAGGCACTAAAAAGAATAACTAAATAAAAAAATATATAATGTCTTAGAAGGTATTCTTTGGGTTGACCAAGACTATATTTAGACTCTTGCAGATTATAACTTACCTATTAATCTTTTTTAAAAATCATTTTAGATGTCTTTAAAATATTTATTTAATTAATTAATAAATATATCAATTCATTGTGCCCAGAAATTAATTGCTTTAAAAGTCCGAAATTCATAATATATATATGTTATTGAATATATATATATTTTACAAACATTGGACAATCTTTAAGTTAATTTAATTTAATTTTATAAAGTATTTAAATTCATTTATTTTTTTTGTTGTTCTATAAAAAATATTATCAGAAAACGAAAGAAATATAAATAAAATAAACCAGATAATCATCTGGTAAATTGCCAATTTGTTTACACATTGCTTTTCAAGCTGATAACAATTGCAAAATAGTAATAATAATATCAAAATATAGCCGGAAATGGTTAATTGATCTTTTGTTTGAAACAAAGTAAAGCGATAAACAAAAACCAGAAACAAAATATAAAAAAATTCTATGGCTTATTTATAAACAGACTTCAAATAAATTGCCTGTCAACTATTTATCGCAGTTAAGCTCATCTTAATTGATTTAAATGTTTTTTTCAATATATTTATTTATTTATTAGGCAAACTTTTTACTTGTACACATTGATTTCTATAAAGTTTCCTATGTTAAGAAATAGCTGGTTTTAGTTGGTAGGGTATTATTAAAATGTAGCAACCCAAGAGTGAATGTTGTGTGCTTTTCTTGAATTTATTCACAAATTGAACCTGTTTCTCTTCGTGTCCATCAATCAACAGCTCAACTGGGTCTGCGACTCGGCGTACAAGGCGCGCATCGGACAATCGCTGTTCTTCATTGGATCTGTGGTGGGAACTTTGTTTTATGGTCTGCTGTCCGACAAAATTGGACGTGTGCCAGCGTTGATATTGTCGAACTTTTGCGGCTTTGCCGGCGATTTCTCTACCATCTTCACCAAGAGCGTGGCCACATTTACGCTATGCCGCTTCATATCGGGCCTGGCGGCCGATACCAACTTTTATCTCATGTACATTATAGGTGAGTGAACAATTCAAAATGATTTCCATTCCAAGTTACTTATTTATTCTTATTTGTGAACAGTTCTCGAATATATACGCCCCAGCATGCGGACACTGGGTCTGAACATGGCCGTCGGGCTGTTCTATTGTCTGGGCCTGGTCTTTACGCCCTGGCTGGCGGTTTTGGTCGGCCACTGGCAAATCTATTTGGCCTGCACATCGCTGCCCATACTGCTGGTGGTGCTCTACTATTTCGTGGTCCAGGAGAGCGCCCAGTGGCTGGTCACCCGCAACGACATCGATGGCGCCATTGTGCGTCTGAAGCGCGTCGCCCGCTTCAATGGCTGCCACGTGACGCAGGCGGACTTCGATGAGTTTCGGCGCCATTGCCAGATGACCCGCGAGATGCAGGGCGGCGCCGACAAGAAGCATGCCACGCTCCTCGACATGTTCAAGACGCCGCGCATGCGCAAGAACACGCTCATTCTGTTCTTCAAGTCGTAAGTTGAACTTTAGCTAGTTACTCATACGCACATTACTCATACGCCGCATGTTGCAGAATGGTTATCACACTGTGCTACGATGCGGTGTCGCGCAACGTGGAAGGCATGGGCATATCACCGTTCATTATGTTCTCAATGAGCGCTCTGGCCGTGCTGCCATCAAGCATACTGCTGGTGCTACTGCAGGATCGCATCGGACGCAAGGGCATGGCATCGGGCTCGCTGCTGGTTGGCGGCATATTCACGGTGGCCGCCGGCATTGCCATCGCCTATCAGCAGCACAATCACAATGCCATCCTACTGGCCTGCCTGACGATTGCCGTGCGCTTCGGCGTCGCCATTTCGTACGAGTCGGGCTCTCAATATGCCACAGAACTGATACCAACTTGTGTGCGCGGCCAGGGCGTGGCTGCGGTGCATGTGGCAGGCTTTGCAGCGTCCTTCCTGGCGCCCTACATCCTTTGGCTGGGCACGTTCTTCAAGGCAGCGCCCTCCATCATATTGGGCGTGCTCTTCTTTGCCGGTTCCTTTGTCTGCCTTCTTCTGCCCGAGACGCTCAACAGGCAAGTGTTCACAATTTGTATTAGCTGAGAAAAAGGTTTGCTTACATTTATGTTTCTTATTTGGTTGACAGGAGTCTGCCCACAACCATCGAGGAGGGTGAGGTGTTCGGCAAGGGCGAACGCATGTTCGACTTCCCCTGCCTGCATCGTCACGACGACGACGAGTCGGACGACTCTGAGTTGGAGAAGTACAAACGCAAGCATTCGCTAATCGATGCCAAGCAGCAGGTCGAGTCCGGCCAATACAACAAGCGCAAACAGTCGCTGATCGAATGCGATCGCGAGGAGCAGGCCCTCAAGGATGCCAAGCATTGAGCCTAAGCTTATATTGCTAATGTCTAGCCTAGTTCGTAGTTTAGTTAAACAATTCTGTATAGACCCATAAGTCAGCACTTTAAATATTCAAGTCCCTTTACTTAGTCAGCTCAATATTAACTGAAATCTGAAATTAAATCAACACTCTGATGCTTAAGTGCCTAATCAGCTGTGAGAATACCTCAAACTATTCGATTCGAACTTGATGTTTATAAATGTGTTTGTGCTCAGCATCTAGACAACTTTTTCGATACTTATCTTTATCCTTATCGTATACACACTTTATGCATATGCAAAGCTTACTTTTAAGGCTTACATACTTATGTAGACATATAACCTATATATATATATATACATATATATTTAATAACTCATAGCTCGATTCAAAAGTTAGCCATACAAATATTTTCCAAAAGCGTATTTGGAATCGGAATTGCAAAGTTAACACTTAAGCGGCACAATTTCACTTAACTGAATGAAAAAATTGAATACATATATATATATATATATTAAATACATTTCGATGTATTAGTTTCTCATAAGTGTATTAGTATTTAGAATAAGTGAAATTTCAATTTGAGTGCAAATGCTAAAAACTGATAATAACTAAATTTTTAGAAAAAATTTAAAAAATAAAACAAACTACACATGTATAAAAAATGCATAAGTTTTACTTTTATGTTTATATATTTTATATATATATAGATTTTATTTCAATTAGCCTTTGTTGGTCTTATCATCATTTCGATACGAATGAAAATATTAAGCTTATTGTTCCAGAGCATAAAATTATTCATATAATGTTTTAAGTTCAGATTTCTTGGGGAATACAAAAAAGAAAAAAAAAAGAAAATGTATGTTAATAGGAATATATTAGTTATTTTAAGGATTTGTTCACTTACGATTTTCCGCATTTTTCAAGCCACCAGCCGCCTTGTCCGTCCTTGGCGCAGTTCCTATTGGCAGATTGATCATTGTCGTTATCGAAGGTGCTGAATTTTAAATTCAAACTTTCCCGCAATCCATCGCCGGCGTCTCCAGAGTATTCGCCCAGGGACTTGATGGCAAAGCTCTCATAATTATTGCCAATTTGAAAGTGGCTATAACGGGCGTAACGGGTAGAATCAGTTGTTGTTAAGCGTATTAACAGTTCGTGAGGCTGCGATTTTGTCATCAGATACAATTTGTCCAGTCCCAAAAAGAACTCTCCATCGATCGCACCGAATCCTTGCCGATACTCATTCCAGCCACGGTTGAAGCTTAAAGTCTGATCCAATCGACGCTGGATAATCGACCAGACTTTGTTCTCACTATCTGTGGTACAGGGCACTTTGAAAGGCGGTACGTTGGGTATCGATACCACAAAAGCATCGGATAATTTGCCACTCTTCGGACACTGTTCATCGTATGTCACTTTGGGTGAATTCATATTTTCTTGTAGCTCAGTGTTTTTATTCGCTTGCATATCATTTAATTGATTGGTGCATTCGGATCTAAAATATTCAATTTTTTTAATGTTGTCTTCACATAATTTCTGTTCCTTTTGCAACATTTCGATCTCTTTATTCTTAGAGTCAACTGTAAAATGCAAGGAATTTATATTATTATTTAGTTGGGCTGCCTGAATCTGGAAGGTTTTAACTGTCGAATCAGTTTCGTTTTTTAAAACGTCAAATTCAAGATCTTTATTGGCAATTTCTTGTTTCAAAGCTGAGATAACATTAAATTGCGATTGCAATTGCTCTGTCTTATTATTTAATGATTCTGATAGTAATTCACTTATATTAACTATAACAGAATAATGTTTTTCCAATGTTTCGATCTCTTCATTCTTAGAGACAATTCTAGATTGCAAGAAACTTATCTCCATATTTAGTTGCGCTCTATGATTCTGGAATATTTCAACTTCAGTTTTACTTTGTTTTTCCAAATCGGCAATTTCAGTATTTTTTTCCTCAATTTGTTTTTCAAAATTTTCACATTTCGTTTTCTGTTGTTGAAAGCTTTTGATTAAATTGTTTTTGGAGGTAACACAGAATTGCAATGAATTTATATTGTTATTCAATTGCTCCGTCTTATTGTTTAATGATTCTGATAGTAATGCATTTTGCTGTTTTAAGAAACCAATTTCATTATTATTGTGATAATTTTGTACTTGCAAAGTTTTGATCTCTTTATTCTTAGAGTCAACTGTAAAATGCAAGGAACTTATATTTTTATTTAGTTGGGCTGCCTGAATCTGGAAGGTTTTAACTTTCGAATCAGTTTCGTTTTTTAAAACTTCAAATTCAAGATCTTTATTGGATATTTCTTGTTTCAAAGCTGAGATAACAATTAATTGCGATTGGATTTGCTCTGTCTTATTATTTAATGATTCTGATAGCAATGAATTTTGTTGCCTTAAAGAAGCAATTTCATTATCTATATCAAAATTAGGTACTTCCAAATTTTTGCATTGTTTTAGTTGTTTTTCTAGGTTATCGATCTTTTCTTTGTAGAAGTAATTAGTTTGTTGCAATTCATTTTTTTCGTTCCTTAGTTTTTCTGTGTTAGTGTCACAAGTTCTGATTATTGATTGAATTTCTGATTCTAATGAGGCAACTTTACTTTCTTTCTCAAAGATTGTTTTTTCAAATGATTTCAGCTGTTTTTCCAAGGTCTCAACTCTATTGTTGCTGAACATAACAGTTATTTGTAATGAACTTATATTATTATTGAGTTGCTCTGCTTCATTATTGCATGTTTTAATTTGTGTTAACAAGTCCTCGAATTCACGATCTTTATCGGTTATGATTTTATTTTGTTTTGTTAGGTGGTATGTAATTTGATCATTTTGTGATTGAACTACGGATTCTTTTTGTTTTAAAATTGATTTTCCCAAGTTTACATAATTTGAAACTTCTTCTGCCAATTGTTGAACATAATGTCTGCGCTTTGTGTAATTCGATGGGGCACTTATTAAGGGACCCCTATTTTGAATTACAACCGCCGAACTCAATTGCAGGGCAACTAACAAAGTTAATAGGATTAAAATTGCGGACCCCATAAAGTTGCCTTTTTTCTTTTTTCTGTATTTGAACACTCCGAACTTGCCGCGAATCCAAACTGAACTGAATTCAACATTTTTTTTGTCGCTCTGATAACGATATGGCTAAAGTAACAAAATTATTTTCAGAATTGGGCAGGGAATAAGTGGAAAAAACATATATACATGAATAAACCTTATCACATTAAAAATATATAACTGTATCAAGGCCAATATAATTGAGTTGGGTTTATAAGTTATGATATTTAGTTTTATGATATTTCAGAGTAGATTATTCTTTCTATGAAAATAGTTTACCTTGTAAAGTTCAGCTTCTTATGTTATTACTTAAAGCTGCGTATATAAATTATATAAATATATAAATATATAAAATATTTTGTTTTGATGAACTCTCACAATAAAATAATTTTAATGGGCTTAGATTAATTTAATTTTATGTACACACGAAAAACATAAGTTTTGGTATCTCTAAATACAAAAATATTGTAATATTGTGTTTTTGTTTAAAAGAGTTTTATTGTATTTTCAGTTCAGTTTGGAGTACAGTATAAATTGAATATATATTTATAGTATAATTTAACGGTTAATTCTCGATTACTATGCATTCTTCACATGAGTAATACTAGTCAGACCATTCAGTTACAGGAACCCACTTAACGTTAAGCTCATCTTCAGGTTATTTAGTTACTAATTCAGTTTCTGTTTCAGTTTAAATGATTAAGCAAATGTTTTCAGGCTTCAGACTTATTATTGCCATTTGTGGTTAAACTTTCGCGACGTTTATTGAAGCAGGGAAAGTAAAAGCAGCCTTCGTTCAT
The DNA here is from genome assembly GCA_004143845.1 of Drosophila lacertosa. Classification (NCBI taxonomy): domain Eukaryota; kingdom Metazoa; phylum Arthropoda; class Insecta; order Diptera; family Drosophilidae; genus Drosophila; species Drosophila lacertosa. The sequence goes on along the minus strand of SCDZ01000540.1, from coordinate 881 downwards.
GGCAAAGCGTTCGCCATCGGCCAAGTTTTCGGGTAGTTTTCTGGAAGATTAATTAAAGCCAAGAATTAGACTAATTATAAAATTGAATTGATCAATTTGAATTACTTGTGTAAAGTTTCTGGAAGCGTCAAGCACAAGGCAGCGCCAAGGAACATCAGGCAGCTAATGAAAATCGAGGGTAGCGGCTTATAATACTGGGCCAAGTAGATCACGTAGAAGGAGAGTGAACTCGATGCCAGGCCCACGACGTGTATGTTGGAGACGGCTCTCCCCCGGACGCTGGTCGGGATTATCTCGGCGGCATATTGGATCTCCGCATCGTAGGAGACCGTCGATCCGTATCTACCCAAGCCGATCATAATGGCCAGGAGAACAGCGTGCTCCTGCGGATCCATGAAGGCAATAATGAAACCCGTCACTGTGGTTATAATCCCGCCCACTAGAAGAGCACCACAGGCCATTCCCTTACGACCGATGATGTTCTGCAGCAGGAGGATCGTGCATCCAGCGGGCAGATAATTGATTGAAGTGTAGGAGAACAGCTTGAAGGGAGAGGTGCCCAGGCCCTCCATGTTGCGGTTGATCACATCGTAGGACAGTGTAATGATCACCCTGAAAGCAGACGCTGTGTGAGCTAATCATTAATTGTTATTATAAAAGGCGAGCTTACGATTTGAGCAACAGGGTCAGAGTGAAGCGTCGCAGGCGCGGAGTCCTAAACATGCCCATGAATGTGTCCTCGTGAGTCCTTTGCTTCTGCTCCTCGTTGACCTTCTCGCGATAGTGCTTGACGAACTCGTCGAACACAGAGTCCTCCACCTGGCGTCCATTGAACTTGGCCACCCACTTGAGGCTCTGGACGGCGCGATCGTATCTCTTCT